>SOZI01000003.1:134916-407501 GCA_006352295.1 Rhodotorula diobovata | reverse complement strand
CGCGCAGGACGCGACGGGCGTGTCGCTCTCGGTCCCCATGCCCGGCCACCCGATCCCGCCCTCCTCGCTCGAGAGCGTGCGCGCCGACGTCATCAAGCTTGACCAGCTCTTCGAAGAACACGACGTTGTGTACCTCTTGATGGACTCGCGGGAGAGTAGGTGGTTGCCAACGGTGATGGGGGCGGCCAAGGAGAAGGTGCGCGGCTCTCGCCCTTGCATGCGGTCGACGCCGATTGGCCTTCGCTGACATTCGTCGCCGCCATACAGCTCGTTATAAATGTCGCACTCGGTTTCGACACCTTCCTCGCAATGCGACACGGCCTTCCGCCCTCGTCGGATGCGCCGATACTCGCACCTTCGCCCGGCAGTCCCTTCCGCGGCAAGCTCGGATGCTACTACTGCAACGACGTCGTTGCGCCTCAGGACGTGTGTGCACTCCTCTCTCCGCAGCCGCCCGACACGAGCTGACTTCCGCGACGCTTTGTCTCCCTCTCCCGCCCCTTCGCCGACTCCCGCGTTTCCAGTTACCGTTTTTCCCTTCGCCCGCAGTCGCTCACGGACCGCACCCTCGATCAGATGTGCACGGTGACACGCCCCGGCATCGCCGCCATCGCGAGCGCGACAGCTGTCGAGCTCATGGTCTCGGTCCTGCAGCACCCTCTCGGGTATGTCTCGCTCTCTCGTCTCTCTCGCACCGGCGCGTGTACAGGCTGACCTCTCTCTTCAAAGCCCCCGCGCGCCTTGTGACGTCGCTCTTTCGTCAACCAACGCCGCCTCCCCATCCGACGAGCCCGCCTCGCCGCTCGGCATCGTGCCGCACCAAATCCGCGGCTTCCTCGCGCGCTTTGAGAATCTCAAAATTACCGGGCAGGCCTACGACCGGTGCACGGGGTGCTCTGAAGCAGTGCGTCACGCTCTCTCGCGCTCTCATCAGAGGGTACCACTCGCTCTCTCGAGCCTCGGCTGACCTCGTCCGCTCCCCTCGCACCCACAGATCCTCGCCGCGTACCGTTCCGATCCGTTCGACCTCGTCCAGCGGGCGTGCGAGGACGCGCACGCCCTCGAACGGCTGACCGGCCTTGACAAGCTTGAGGAAGAGACAGAGGCGCTGCTCGCCGAAGGGGTCGAGTGGAGCGAGGAGGACGATTGCTGAGGGGCGCTCTTCCCGTGTAGATCCCTGTCTCTTGCCACTCTTAAGCACCCATCGCACTCACTTGCGGGAGGGCTCCCGCTCGATGGAGAGCTGACCCGGTCGCGCCGTCAGCAAGCTCTCGCGCTCGTCGGTGCTCCTTTCACCCGGCTTGCGCTCCGGCCGCTGGGCTCCTGCACGTGCCGCCCGGCGCGTCCGCGCCTAACTGGTAGTGAGATGCCTCAAGCGCAGGTCGTCTCGAGTGTGCTCACGAAACCAGAGAGGGATGCGAGTTTTGCGGGATATTTACACGGCCCGGGGTTCGTCTACGCTTGTGGGGTCGCAGTCTCCTCGAAGCTCTTGAACCACGACTTTGTCTTGCCACACTTTTCGTTGGTGCAGTTGGGGCAGCGGAGCATGAGCTGAGGCGAGACGGTCTGGCCGCTCTTGAGGTGCGCGGCGGCAATGTCGGCGATGGCGCGGATGAAGTAGGGCGAGTCGTTGAGCGATGCGGCGCGCTTGACACCCGTCATGCCGAGCTGCGCGACGACGGGAGGGTCAGCGGTGTGAGCGAAGGAGAGAGTGAGGGGACCAGAGCACGAAGTGCGCACCTCCTTGGCCTCCTCGAGGTACTCCAGGTCGAGCTCAAACAGCGTCTCGATGTGGTCCGACGTGAAGGCGACGGGCACGAGGAGCAAGTCATTGTGCCCCTTCTTGGCGTAGCCCTTGATGGCGTCGCTCGTCTGCGGGCCGAGCCACGCCGAGGGCCCGACCTGCGACTGCCACACGAGGCGGTACGGGTTGCGGTTGCCGAGGCGGGCCATGATGGCCGAGACGGACGCGCCGACCTCGGCCGGGTAGGGGTCGCCGCGGTTGACGACCGACATGGGGAGCGAGTGGGCCGAGAAAAGAAGGACGACCTTGTCGCGCGACTCGGCCGGGTACGTCTTGAGCGAGTCCTCGATGTTGCGAGCGACAGCCTGTGTGACGGAGTGAAGGTGATACAGTCAACATGACGAAGTGGGCGAGCAGAGGCCGGAGTGAGGACAAAGGGAGCAGCACGCACGTCGATGAAGCCCGGGTGGGTGCCCCACCGGTCAATGACACTCCACTGGAACTCCTTGCCCGCCTCTGCCGCCTTGCCCTTGCCGGACTCGACCGTCTGGCGCCACATCTCGTTGAAGCTGCTGCCCGTCGTCGAGCACGAGTACTGCGGGTACTGGGTGAAGGCGACGGCGCGCTCGACGCCGTCGCGCTTCATCTCCTCGAGGCACGTCTCGGTGAGCGGGTTGGCGTAGCGGAACGCGACGTAGGCCTTGTGCGGGGCCGTCTCGGGCGAGAGCTCGTCGAGGAGCTTGGCCATGCCTTCGCCCTGCGTGCGCGTCCACTTGAGGATGGGCGACCCGCCGCCGATCGCGGCGTACTGCTCCTCGATCTTGGGCGTCCGTCGCCGGGCGATGAGCGGGGCGAGGGTCGACTGGAAGGGGAGCGGGATCAAGTCTGTCGGGACGGGCACGCGGAAGGGGAGGGTCAGTCGGAAGGGGGAGGGTCAGCTCTGCCCTGTCTCCGAGTGACACGCTCGCAAACCTCGCACTCACCGCCGTCGTGGAACAGCCTCGAGAGGAAGTCGCCCGTTTCAGGAACCTGCGAGAGAGAGAAGGAGGTCAGCACGAGGTGCTGAGGACAGGGATGCTCGGGGCGGTAAGCCTGAGGCAACACGCACCGTTGCGGGGCCGCCCATGTTCATCATGACGACGGCTGTCAAGAGGCAGTCGAAGCCAAGTAGAAACCCGCAACGAAAGCGGCGAGGGATCGAGTCGCGAGCCGGCGAGGCGATGAGGCGGTGCGGGGCGGCGACGAGAGATCGGTGGGCGGGGAGAGGACGAGATGGAAGCAGTGGGTCAGCAGAGCTCTGTTTAGGCATGATCGAGCGGCCACGACGCACCGGTTGGGCTGCACGGCGAGTGCCAGGGTTTGTCAGTGTGAGCGAACGGGCGACCATCGGAACCGAGGGAGGGGGGAGACGCACGGCTTGGAGACGGGCGCAGCAGTAGCGAGGGCACGGGCACCCTGCTTGGCAAGCTTCTGAGCTGCAGACCGGGCAACCATGGCGAACAGAGGTGAGAGGTGGGAGCGAGAGACGACGACGGCCTGCGTCGGACCTTTGCCGCGATCGCCGACCAACCATGCGCATCGCAGTTGGTCTCGTCTCGACGGGACTTTCTCTCGCTCGACTCTCGAGGTAGTGCCCAGACACGACTGTGCAATGGTGCAATACAGACACGCGCAACGCACCCAGCGTGCGATCCTCCGACGCTCGACTCTCTCCTCCCTTCTCGCACGGCTGGCTCAGTCTCAGTCGTCCATCGCCCTGCTCGGCGGGGGAGGCAATGCCGAGTCAGCTCGAGCTGTTCACCCAAGAGGACCGCAGCAGGGAAGGACGGAGACGCACCTCGAGATGGCCTTGTACGCCTTGCCGCCCGCCTTCCTCGTCCCGCGCATGCGCCGCCACTTGCGCTGTGCGTCGCCAATCCACTTGGCGACGCGCTGGGCCGCCGCGTCTTCAAACACCCAGCACAGGCCGACGTTGGCGAGGATGATGAGGAGGAGCTCGAGGTGGAACTCGTGCGGGAGCTCGATAAACTCGAGGAGCCGGAACGTCCACGCGTCGGGCGTCATGAACAGGGTGTAGAGCGAGAAGGACGACAGCGCGACGAGGGCCGCGACGAGCCACCGGTTCGAGTACAGCGGCTTGCGGTACGGCGGGCCGACGCAGAACACGGCGGCGACGAGGATGTACTGGAACGACGACAGGAGGAAGAGCGACGTGTTCTCGTACGACGTGATGTCGAGCTCGTCCGGGTCGATGACGGGCGGCGTGTACCAGTCGCGCGACCGGATGAACAGGAAGGTGAAGACCTGGAACCCAGATGTGAGGACGATTTGCCCAATCAAAGACGTCAGGACCTTCTTGCTCATCAAGTTGGCCGTCGGGCGCTTGGGGTGGATCCGCGGGAACGGCTCGGTGCGACCCACTGCGGAGATTGAGAGCAGGTGAGCTTGTGTGGGGAGGAAGGGCGCGTCACAGCGGGAGACGCACTCGTGACGGCGATAGGCAGGATGAGGGCGAGGTCGATATACAGGAACTGTAGGGTCCAGAGGCCTGTGAGCCGGACTGCGGGCGCGCGCGAGGGTGGACTCGAGACGCACCTGGAAGTCGCCGAGGGTGCTCGCAATGGCGTACAAGAGCGAGACGGTCGTGAACTGGATGAGCGAGTACAGGGCCCTGCGTCGCCGGTTCGAAAGGGTGAGCCGGCCGCGCAAACGCTACAGGGAAGCGTGGCGAGAATATGCGCACATGAACTTGAAGCACGAGAAGCTCGTGACGAGACTCGCGCGCCCCTCCTTGATGACCTCGAGGAAGCACCGGATGTCGGGTTGTCGACTCGTGAACGGCGCGGCGACACTCGCCTCTGCCTCGGACAGCGACAGGCCGACATCGGCCGCCTTGAGAGCGCCACAATCGTTGGCACCGTCTCCGCAGAACCCGACCGTGTAGCCGAGCGACTGGAGCCGCTCGACGAGCTCATGCTTCTCGTCGGGCGACATGCGAGCAAAGATGATGCCCTTGACGAGCATCTGTCGGTGGACGGTGTCAGCTCCAGCGATTCAGGGAACGTCGAAAGACCAAAACGCACTCGCTGCAGCGACTCGAGCGCGGCGAAGTCCATCATCCACCGGAATACGTCCCCCGTCACTGCGAGGTGGTACTCGCGGCGCTCGTCCGAGTACCCGCTGAAGACGCTCGCCTGCTCGGGCTCGATTGGCTGTGTAGTGAGCCACGCCGTGGTCAGTCTCGCGTCACTGCGGCCGCCAAAGCGAGAAGACTGCGCACCTGGAGCGAGTACGGGTCGAGCGTGCGCGTCTCGTCCTCGACGTCGACCCACTCGATCTGGCTCCTCGCCGTCGTCGCACCGCCCTTGACGAAACTCGGCAAGTAGATGCGCGCGAGGGGTTGGATCATGCCGCACTCGCGACCGACCGAGATGGCCGTGCGCACATTGTCGCCCGTCACCATGCGCGTCGGGATGTGCGCCGAGCGGAAAGTTGCAATGGCGGGCGCCGTGCCGGGCTTGAGCTTGTTCTCGAAGATCACCAGGCCAAGGAAGCGCAGGTCAGACTCGACCGCCTCACTGTCGGTGTGCACGACGACTCGTCAGCGATGGCCTTTCGTAAGCTTGTCAAGGGGACGAGTGCAAGCAGACGCACCGCTTGAGCCGCTGCGCCTTGATCCAGGTCAGGCCGGCCATGCTCTTGCCGGCGAGCGCGATGACGCGGAACCCATGGCGCGTGTAGTCGGCGAGCACCTCCTCGTAGTCCTCAGGCACTGCAAGAGCGAGCGAGGTCAGTGCACAAAGACGCAGTTCTCAGAGAAAGGACGTGCACGCACGGGTCGACTTGTCGCAGATGTCGATCATGACCTCGGGCGCGCCCTTGACGTAGACCTCGACCGACGTGCTCTTGAGCTTCTTGACGAGGACGCTCATGCGGCGCAGGCTCGACACAAAGTCGAACGTGCGGAGCACGCCGAGCTCGAGGAAGTGGGCGTGCTTGCTCCCGGCCTTGAGCGCGTCCTCGAGCTTGAAGCGCTCGCCTCCAGGCGGGCGCACGACCGTCTGGACGAGGGTCTGGGCACGCTCGGGGACCTTGGCGGATGCAGATGGGTCGCTCGGCTTCTTGCGCTTGGCCTTGTCGTCGGTCGACGACGACGGGCGGCCGACGCCCTCCTTGCCCTCCTCCAAGGTCCAGCCGGTGAACTCGAACATGCGCAGGTCGAGCGGGTCGCCGATAACCTCGCCGTTGACCACCTTGAGGCCGTGGCACGTCGCGAGGGCGTGCAGGAGGGGGGTCTTTGCGTCGGCGGCGCCAAAGATGGGCACGTCATCCGGGTCGCGGTGCAGCTCAGTGAAGACGTTGGTCGAGCGAACAACGGAGCGCACGCCGAGCACGTCGAGGCCTTCCTCGGTGAGTGTCCCCGTCTTGTCGAAGCAGACAATGTTCACCTTACCGCCGATGTTGACGCGTGTCGGGGAGATGCAGAAGATGCCGTTCTTGCGCAGTCGCGAGATGGCGAACGACGTGCCGATTGCCATGGTCGCGGGTAGCGCAGGCGGCACGACAATCGTGATAAGGTCGAGGGCGCGGATGATGATGACGGACCAAGAGATCTGCGCGAGTGAGCGTGAGCATCCGACTTGCGTGGCGGGTCGACGCAAGGACAACGAAAGCAACTCACGCCGAGCTCGATAAAGTTGACCGAGCTCGCGAGGAAGCCGCACACGGCGACACCCGCGAGCACACCGATGAAGCGGAACGAGTCACGGTAGAAGGCAAAGCTGCGGGCGCGGCGCGAGGGTGAGGTCAGCTCGGCTGCCGCGGCGAGAGAAGCGCCACGCCAGAGACGCACCCAAAAGGCTTCGGGAAGAGCATTGAGCGGACAAGGGCGCCTTTGGTCGTGTTGAAGCCCGTGCGGAGCACCATGGCCGTCGCCTCGAGCTCGCCGCCGGCCTTTGCGCCTCCAAGCACGCCCGGCGACGTCTTGCGAATGCGGATGATCTTGGTCCCGTTGTAGACGACGTGGCGGGCGAGGTCCGGGTGGATCTCACCGGCCTGCTGGGGCGGCGACGGAGCCCCGACGACGGGCACGCCCGCGGGTTCGATCGGGTACTTGGAGACGGGGACGGACTCGCCCGTCAGCATCGATTCGTTAACGATTGCGTCCCCGGAGAGGAGGAGCAGGTCGGCCGGGAACGTGTTGAGCGCGGCGTCCGACAGGTCGAGCAGGTCGCCCGGCACGAGCGACGTCGACTCGTCCATGACCCCTGCGAGCGTGCGGCAGAGTCAGTCACGTCGGGGGGGAAGAACGTGGCAGCGGGAGGCACGCACACTCCGAGTCGCGCAAGACGCGGACAGGGCACGAGAAGCGCGACATCTCGCGCATGCGCTGGACGTTCTGCGGGTGCGCTTGAGGGGATGGTGAGTACGGGGTGCGTGGAAGCAGAGAGGAGCGGGCGAACGCACTGCGCGGGTCTCGAGAAGAGTCGAGATGATGGACACGACGCTGATTACGGCGATCGCAAATGCGTAGTCTGCGAGGAGCGCGGGCAGCAGCGTGGGTCAGCGTCGACGCGATCCGGGAAGTAACAGTACAAAGCCAACGCACAGTAGTAGTCGTCAACGCTCCACAGCGCGATGGAAAAGATCTGGAAGATGTAGAAAGGGTGCAGGACCTCGTCCATGAGGAGCTGCCCGATGCTCTTGGCCTCGATCTCGATGGCATTGGGCCCGAAGAGCGTCGTGCGCAGCGTGACGTCCCCACCCGTGGTCAACCCGCGGCGCAGAGTCGAGAGCGACGTCCATTGCGGGTCCTTCCACTCGCTGTAGGCGGGCGGTCGTGGAGTGAGCTCGAGCCGGGCAGGGACGCAAGTGAGGAGCGGCAGAGACGCACCGGACCATGCGGAAGTGCCCATCGGGATGCAGCAAGAAGCGGTAGTAGCGGTAGTCGAGAAACTTGATCTCGTCCACCGTCGGCCCGCCTCCGACCTTGAGCTTCTTCTTGGGCGCGGCTGCTCCCGCCGCTCCGTTGGCACCGCCCACGGGGGTCGCCGTTCCGCTCGTGCCGCCCGCCGAGCCGTTCTCAGCCTCCTCGGCGGCGAGCTCGTTGTTGCGAGACGGGTGGGCGACGTCCTCACGGTGTGCAGGCGGGACTGAGACGGACGGAGGGAAGATGTTGGACAGCGGGACGGGCGTCTCGAAGCGCAGGGTCTGGAGCGGGAGGATCTGCGAGGCGTGGTGGTGCGTCTGTGTGGCGGAAAATGGTCAGCAGCGATCGCAAGCAGACGAAGAAAGAGGGACTGGAGCGCGCACCTCGACGACGACGTAGCTCGCCTTGTCAAACTCGCCCATGCGACCCGTGCTGTTGCGCCACAGGTTGGGCATCCACCTCCCGAGGAGCCACAGCGTCCCACCGCTGAGGACGCACGCGACCCACCACGCGACGACGCGGGCCTGACTCAGGTGGAGGCCGACAAAGCGGAGCGGGAGGTCCTCGTCCGGGATGTAGACGAGCTGGTGCGACGGCTTACCACCCTTCTTCAGCTCGTCATCGTCTTCGCTCAGCTCGCTCATCTCGTCGTCGTCGCCCTCGTCGGACCCACCAAAGTCGATGCGCGACTCGCCGAAGAAGTCGCCCGCGCCCGCGCCGGGAAGGCCCAGGACGCCAGCGTTGTTGCGCCTGCGGCGGGGGCCGCCCGACTCGTCGAGGGAAGAAGACGACGACTGGGTGCTCGAGCTCGTCGAGAGCGAGTCGTCGTCCGAGCCGTAAGGCCCATACGGGTCCTCGTCGTCACCGCTGTCACCGCTCCGGGCCGACACGGCGTCCGACTCGTAGCCCGGCGTCTGCGCCCGACTGCGGCTGCGACTGCTCCTCCTCGACCGGATTGAACCCGCTCGGGACCGGGCCGGCGACGCCGTCACGTCGGGGCGACCGTCTCGCGCAGCCGAGGCGCGCCGGCCCCGCAGGGCGTTCGAGATGCCCTCGAAGAACCCTACGCGCTCGTTGTCCGAGTCGCTCCCGGAGGACGAGTCGCGGCGGGCGGTGCGGCGCGTGCTGCGCGAGCGGGACCGGACCGACTCGGCGTCGGTCGTGAGGCCCTCTCCGTCCGTCGTCACCGCCGAGGCGTCGCTGCCCCTCCTGGACCTCGCCGTGCGCTTCGACGACCCGCTGCGCCTGCGCCGACTCCGCCTGCGGCTCTTGCGGCTGCGCGCGTCGTCGCTGTCGTCTCCGTTGTTGGCGTCGCTCTGCGCGTCCCTCTCGCGGGCGAGCTCGCGCGAGCGGCGGTCGATCTCGCTGCGGCTGCGGGCGCGGAGGCGGAACCCGCTGACGCTCGTCGGGACGGAGCGCGCGGCGGGTCCACTCCAGAGGGCGCCGTCCGGGTCGTCGTAGTCGTCCTCGGCGCCGGCTGCCTCGGGGTCCTGCTCGGTCGGTGGGGGGAGCGAGTCGGCGGCGTGCGAGGGCTCCGAGGGGAAGAACTGGGCGTCGGCGGGGGAGGAAGGGTCGTAGTAGGCCGACTGCTGCTTGAGGATCGAAGCGAGGCCGGCGGCGGGTGCGGCTGGGGCGTCGATGGGGGTCGACGACTCGGCAGCGGACGACGACATGGTTCTGTGGCGGTGCAAGGGTGTCAGTGAGCTCTCTTGCTTGGAGTGGAGGCGGGGTATTGAGGTAGCGTCGAGGCTGCCGTGGGCTGGCGACCACATGGGACTGAGTGGGTCGGGGTAGGGACGCTGAACAAAGGCGCACCTGGCTCGTACAGTGTTTTGCACAGGGACCAGCGTGCTCAATGAGCGGCAGGCGTCGAATTCGCTATTGACCTTGTCGAGAGTGATGAGGTCGGCGGCGTCGAGGCCGAGTGAGGGCGACGGCTCGAGACGAGTCGCGAGCTGGGTCCTGCGCGTAGCAAGCGAGTGCCCGAGTCGGCTGAAGGCCCGCAGGGATCTGCCTGTTGAGGTCGAGGCGAGCGATAGCACTGGCAGAGGACAACTTAGCAGGCGAGACGTCTGTCCCTCGGCGTCTCGTCTCGTCGAGGGGATCTTTGAGGCGACAGACGAGTCAGAGAGACGTACCTGATCCCCCTGTCCAGCTCGAAGTCCCCCCAGGGGTGTGGGTATACGCGAGCGGGTTCTCCCCCACCTGGATGCGGCCATTCCCTTGCAGCCTCGTCCCCCTGGCTTGACTGTCGCCTGCACGCTAGACGCTCATTCTGCTCACAGACACTCTCACGCTCGCTCTCTGATGGCCTCGACCTCGATTCACCCCAGCGTCTCTGCCCTCCCAACCGGGCCCGACTCTCCCCCCACCCCGTCTCACCTCGCAAAGCCCGACAACCTCGCAGACGACTTCTCCCAGGCACTCGACGACATCCGCAGCAAGCTCCCCGAATCCCTCCACTCGCCCAAAGTCGCCCTCGTCTGCGGCAGCGGCTTGCAAGGCCTCGCAGAGCAGTTGGTCGACCCGGTCCTCGTCCCCTACGCCGACATCGCAGGCTTTGGAGAGTCGACAGGTGCGTCAGAACGTCGGCTGTACAGTCCTCCCGCTGTCACGCTTCCCCTCGGAAGCGGCCTTTGCTTCGCCCGTCCTCGCCGACTCACCCTCGTCCCGCTCCGGCCCACAGTGCACGGCCACAAGTCGGCCCTCGCGTTTGGCTTCCTCGGCAAAACCCGCGTCCCCGTCGTGTGCCAACTCGGCAGGTGCGTCCCCTCATCTGGCTCGAGACCGCTGATGCCGAGTAGCGCCGACCCGTCAGGGGCTCGCGTGCGCGACTGCCGGCTCTCTCGCGCGCGCCTGGAACTTGTCATGACTGACTGCGCTTTCTCCCTGTCCAGGTTCCACGCGTACGAGGGACATGACATGCAGAGCGTCGTGGTGCGTCGACGCCGTCCCCTGGGGCGCTGACGCAGCCGTTCTTGCGGTCGCACGGCCCCCGTGTTCGGTCGCGTTTTTTGCTCACAACCCCTCGCTTTCGCAGTACCCGATTCGCATCATGAAGCTGCTCGGCGCATCCGTCGCCATCATCACCAACGCCGCGGGCGGCTTGAACCCGGACCTTGTCGAAGTTGGCACCGTCGTCGCGCTCGTTGACCACGTCTCGCTCCCTTCCCTCGTGCGCTCTACTTCCCTCGTGTTCCCTCGAGCGCACTCTCCTCATACCGCGCTCCACCGCCCCGTTTGCAAACACAGACGTCCTGGAACCCCCTCATCGGCCGCAACCGCGACGCCCTCGGCCCGCGCTTCCCCCCGTTGAGCGACGCCTACGATTTTGATCTGCGCCTCGAGGCCTTCCGCGCGCTGCACGACTTGGACCTCCCTCCCGACTCGCTCAAGGAGGGCGTCTATGCCTGGGTGTGCGTAGCCCATGCCTGATGCCCCGAGGCTCTCCGCGTGGCGAGCACGTCGAGCTGACGCCGCCGTGGCGTGACGCAGCGCCGGCCCGAGCTACGAGACGCGCGCAGAGCAGAGGTTCCTCAAGGCTGCGGGCGCAGACTGCGTCGGCATGTCGACCGTCCCCGAAGTGATCGCCGCGTGCGTCCCCGCCTTCCTCCTTCCCTGCTTCGCTCCCACTGACGCCGCCCGCCCGCCCTTCCCGCCAACCAGCCGCCACGCGGGTCTGCGCGTCCTCGTCCTCAGCCTCGTGACCAACATGGTCGTCGCGACCCCGTACCGCTACGCCGGGACAGTCGCCGCCGCCGAGCGCGAGGGCAAGGGCGAGATCGTCGATGCGGCGGACCACATTGCGCAGGCGCAGGAGGAGGTCGCCAACCACCAAGAGGTACCATCCCGCTCGCTGGTCGTGTCGCGCTCGTTGCGCTCGCACGCAGCGGGCCCGGACACTCGTCACTGTCTGAGCGGATGCGCTGACGGTGTCTTTTCTGCCTCGGCGCTCTTTCCTCGCACAGGTGCTCGACGTCTCGGCTCGCCGCGCAGACGACATCCGCGCGCTGGTCGAGCGCATCGTCGAGCGGACGTTTGCCTGAGCGACGTGGAGGGGGTTTCGTCAAGCCATGAGCTGTCGGGTCACGCTGCTAGAATCGTCTCGTCTCTCTCTGGGTCTCGTGTGTGCATTAGAAGCTCTGTCTCGCATGGCTGAGCTGGGCTCCGGAGCTGATCATCAAGACGTGCTGCGCCTGCTCCGAAGGCGGAGGGGACCACGCCCTTCCTCGCTTGACCCGCGACCTGACCCCCAACCCACGCTGACCGGCTCACGGTAAGTCTCTGCACAGACGAGATGCTCAGCAGAGTGTCCCGTGCTGTGCCTCCCGCGTTGCGACGCTCGCCCGGCCTCTTGGCGTCCTCATCGGGGCCGATGAATGCGCACACGCCCCGTGGCTCAACATCGCCGTCCTTCGTCCTCCTGCACAGCCGAGGCGCTGCACACCGACCCGGACGGTCAGGACACCGCTATGTCTGGACCACAGCCGGGGAGCCCGAGGGCGAGGCGGAGGCGACGTCGACGCCCTCTCCCTCCTCCCCGACACCGCCCTCGTCGTGGACGCCCGCCTCCGGCGTCCAGCATCAGAAGAGCGAGCCCGCACCGCTCAGTGGCGTCGCTCTGCGTCCGTATCAGGTCGACTGCGTGCGCGCCGTGCTGCAGGAGCTCGAGCGGGGCGAGTTTACGCGCCTCGGAGTGAGCGCGCCCACTGGTGCGTCCTCGCGCACTTTGTCCGCTCTGGGTATGGCTGCCGACGTGTGTGCCTTGGATGACCTTCGACTCCTTACGCTGACTGGACCAGGGTCCGGCAAGACCGTCATCTTCACGTCGCTCATCTCGCGCCTCCCTCCTCTCGTCCACCCCGCGACCGGCGCGCACGCGACCAGCGTCCTCGTCGTCGTCAACAAGATCCAGCTCGTCAAGCAGACTGCTGCCGCTGTGAAGAAGGCGTACCCGCACCTGGTGAGTGCGCCTGGCAAAGTGGCAGCGTCTCGGCGCGGGCAGTGTGTCCGTGCGACGCGCCGACACAATCTCGCATCCCGCAGGTTGTCGAGATAGATCAGGGCAGCAACTTTGCTTCCGGATTGGCGGACGTGACCGTCTGCACCTACCAGGGGCGCCTCTCTCTCCATCCGTCGCACCCAGGCGCCTGGCCCTGACCCTCCCTCCGCCTCGTCCCCTCCCGGCAGAGCCTCGCCTACGCGTCCTGCGCCCGTCTCGACAGATACGACCCCGCACGCTTCAAGGCAATCATCATCGACGAGGCACACCATGCCGCGGCGCAGTCGTACCTCGACATCCTCGGCCGCTTTGACTCGCACATCGGGCAGCCGCTCGATTCCTCTCTCGAGGACTTGCCCCGTGTGCGGACGAGCGACATCGCGCCTGCGCCTGCGGATAGAGACTCCGATCACTTGATTGGGGCCGACGAAGGCCACGACGGCGTACCGAGCGCTGCAGAGCTCCCCAACCCCCTTGCAGACGCCGACCCGCTTCGTCTCAGCGCCACTTCCGGCTTCGCCTTCGCCTCCGCCTCCGCCCCCCACCTCCCGCAGCTCGCCCCCATGCCCTTCAAACTCGACGCCGCCGGGAACGTGCGCGTCCCGCTCCTCGCCTTCACGGCGACGTGGACCCGCACGGACCGCCTCGCGCTCGGCCAGGTCTTTGAGAAGATCGTGTGGCATGCGGACTGGCTGGGCATGATCCGCGGGAGGTGGTGCGTCCCTGAGCTGTTCTGTTTGCGCTGCGTGCTCAGTCGACGGGCAGGCACGACGTTGTGTGTCGCGCCCGAAGCTCGCGGCGCAAGTGCGGCACTTGCTGACCTCGATTCTCGAATCCTCTCCTCTTTTGCTCGCAGGCTCTCTGACCTCAAGTTCACGACGGTCAACTTCGACGAGGCCGTCGACCTGTCGCGTGTGGGCGTGTCGCCAAAGACGGGCGATTTCAGCCCGCTGGGCCTGGCCGAGGTGCTCGACACGGACAGCGCAGTCGACCTGGCTATCAAGGCGTGGCTCGACAACGCCAGCAGTGCGTGCATCTCTCTTGATCACCGTTGAGCGTCAGCCTCGTAGAGCCTGACACCCGCTCGTGCCCGCAGACCGCCGCTCGACGCTCGTCTTCGCCGCCAACATCGCGCATGTGCACTCGCTGTGCGCCAAGTTCCACGAGCACGGCATTGAGGTGCGTTCTGTCTCGTCCAAGACCAAGCAGGCCGAGCGTGAGGAGATCTACTGCGCGTTCAAGGCGGGCGAGTTCCCCGTGCTCGTCAACTGCGAGATTCTCACCGAAGGCGGTGCGTTCTTTGTCTCCTCGTGGGCGACGTTCGACATGGCTGACGTGCGTACCCCTGCCCTGCCTCGGGCTCAGCCGACTTTCCCTCGATCGACTGCGTCCTCCTTGCACGCCCGACGCGGTCCCAGGTCCTCTTCCTCCAGATGATCGGCCGCGGCCTGCGTCTCTCGCCCAGCACGGGCAAGCGCGATTGCCTCGTCGTTGAGCTCATCCCCGACGCGACCGGCGTCGGCCTGTTCTGCACGCCGACACTGTTTGGCCTCGACCCGTCGACCGTCGTCCGGGGTGCGTGTCTTCCTTTCCTGGCGTCCATCCCTCCTCTCCCCCTGACTCACCTGCACTCTCTTCCTTGACCTCACAGAGAAGTCGCCGGGAGAGCTCGAGACCATGGCAGCATCGCAGGACCCGCCGCGCGAGCGCCTTGACCCGCTCTCGGGCCGCGTCGTTACCTACAAGCGCTACAGGCTGTTCGACCTCGTCAGGGAGTTTGACGCCCACTGCCTGGAGACCTTTACGCCGCTCGCGCGCATCACGCCGCACGCCTGGGTCGGCTGCGGCGACAAGTGGGTCCTGCCGCTGCACAAGGAAGGGCATCTCGAGATCAAGAGACTTGGCGACGGTTCGCCTCCGCCGCTGCTTGGCAGTCTCCGCGACACGCCTGACTGTGAGCGAGGACCCGCAGAGTTCCGCGCCTGGCTGCACCTCCGCAAGTCCAGCAGACAACGCGACCGTGAGCGCGGCGGCCCGGCGCCTCTCCCGTTCGCAGCGGACAGGTCGTTCGCGCAGGTCCTCAACGCCGCCGACACGGTCGTCCACATGCACCCCAAGCTGTCCGACATGCGCTCGTCGCTCAAGCGCGACGCGCCCTGGCGCGACGAGCCCGCGAGCGCTTCGCAGCGCGCCTTCGTCGTCGAGATGCTCGCCGACCTCGAGAAGGCGCGCTACGGCCCTCGCGACACTGCTGCCGCCGGAGACGACGACGATGGCGTGCCGCGAAGGTCAGGGTGGAAGGCCCGCATCGCCGATCCGGAGTTCAAGAGAGGCGAGGCGAGCGACCTCCTGACACGGCTCTGCAACGGCAGCGCGGCGTGGTTGCAGGAGCATCACGACGCGCTGGTGTACGGATGCGAGGAGATGCGCGATGTGAAGAAGGAGAAGCGGAAACGGCGTGAGAAGAGGAGGGCGGCGGCGGAGCGCGAGGAGGAAGAGGCTTGAAGGGGGAGGCGACGAAGCCAGAGATGGAGCTTGCTCAGATCGAGAACGCCGCCCTGAATCGGATCTGTAACGGCTTGTTACGCACGCTTGATGTTCCTTCACGTCTGCAGGTGGCGAGAAGCGCGAAAGAAGCGAAGGGAGGGCGGCACCTGGAGCTTGCAGCACCGGACGAGGTCAGCGCTCGCCGCGAAGAGCCCCCGACTCGTCGCATGCCCCGCAGCTCCATCCATTCGTTGCACGTCGCGCGCGCACTACTTCTTGCCCTTGCCCTTCTCCTTCTTGCCCGGGCCAACCACGTCCCTCTTGCCGAGGGCCGTCCCGGGGCTCTGCGTCGTGACGCCCTCGAGCCAGCTCATGTCGCTCTCGATCCCAAACAGGCCGTCGTCCTTCTTGTCGGCCGCGCCCGCGTCGTCCGCCGCCGCCGAGGACACGGGCGCCGCGCCGCCGAACCGGCCCGCGAAGCGCGCGAGGCGGCCGCTCTCGTCCTTGTCGATTGAGCGCGTCTGGGCGCTGTCGGGCGCGGGCGGGTTCCACAGCTTGTGGTTGGTGGGCGAGGCGGTGAGGGGGATGAGCGGGCGCGGGGCGGTCGAGTACAGGAGTTGGTGAGGGCCGACGAGGGGTCGGGGAGGGGAGGGCGGGGTGGCGGGGGCAGCGGCCTGCGTTGACGATGGTGCACTGTGGTCAGTCTCATGTTCTCGTCTACGCTCGACAGGCTGCTCGGACTCGGACGCGCCGCTCTGAGTCGAGGGTCCGCGAGCGAGGCAACCTCGCGCCAAAAGGGAGCTCTGCGAGCAGCGCATGGGCCACGGGCGCGGCGCCGGCAGTGCGCGCCTGCTCGACCCTGACAGCACGACCAGCAGGTGCACAGCTGCCTGGACGGCAGACGACGAGCGTCTCCAGCTCGTAGGCAACGCAGGACCCCGATTCGCGGCATCTCCCCCTCGGCCGTGCTGCCATACGCCCGGGACCCCGCTCAAGCGGTCTCAAGAAGCGCACGTCTGCCCAGTTGACGCCCGCACCGCCCGCGCGCGCGCGAGAGAGAGAGAGAGAGGTCGACGCACCTTGTTGGCCTTGGCCTTGGTGGGCGCCTTGCCCTTGCCCTCGGCCTTGGTGCCCTGGGTGTGGCTGCCCGTCACCTCTGCAGCGGCAGCGTCCTTTGCCCTGGCGTGTGCCTCGACGGCGAAGGGTGCGGGAGGGTGGGCGACGACGCTGCGGAAGAGCGGGAGCTTGGGCGGTGGCAGGCGCAACGACAGCGCGGGCGAGCGGTACCGCGGGATGGCGGACCCAGACAGGAGAGAAGGAGAGGGGCGCATCCTGGGCTGCGTGGGATCGTGTTCGACGCGAGGCGAGAGAGAGACGCGGGAGGTGAGACCGCGGGGACAGGCCAAGATGAACAACCTCGCTCCTCGTCCACACTCGCCGGGGACGGTCGACCTCTCTAACAGCACAGCCACACCTCGAGAATAATGCCCTGATGCGATTCCAACTGGACCAAGACGACGCGGGGGAAGAGAATGAGAGGGAGGAACGGAACAGACAACCGCACCTGGGGCAGACGGCAAGGGGAACACGAGGGGTTGAAGGGCGCGCATGAGAGGGTGGATACGGGGAGTGGAATGGTTACAAGGGACGGTGGCATGCGAGAGGGGCGCAGATGGGCGAGGGAAGAGAGCATCGGAAGGAGGGCGGCCGCAGCCTTGCTAGAGTCGACGCACGCTCAGAAGAGCCCCTGCAGAGTGTGGACGCATCGAGTCAGCACGCGCAGGTAGTGAGCGGGAGGCCGATGCAAGAGAGGCGAGACGCACGAGGTCCTCCATCGCCGCCTTGAGGATGCTCTCCTCGACCGCCGCAAACACCACCTTGAGCTGCTCCGTGTCCCTGCGAAGCGCCACACCCCCGAGTCAGCCCTCCGTCTCACAGTTCCTCAAAAGCGAGAGCGAGAGAGGGGAAGGAGCAACGCACGTCGCGCAGGTAAAGTGCACAATGAGGGGCCGTGCCGCCTCGTTGCGGTACAGCGGGCGGAACTTGCTCTCCATGTAGGCGCACCCCGTCGGGTAGTCGGACGGGCCCTCGTAGTCCGAGTAGTACTCGTAGATGGGCGACGTGATGAGCTTGGCTGCGAGGGGGGATCAGGTGCGTCGAAGTGAGCGGGGTGGGGTCAGTCGGACGTGCGTTTCAAGTGCAGCGCGAGCGACAAGCTGTAGCGCACCCTTGAAGAGATCGGTCTGCAAAAGTGTGGGCGAATAAAGCGCGTCAGTAATCGGGAAAGGCCCGCAAGAAGGGAAGGCGGAGGGCCGCACCTTGTTCATGAAGAGAATGACGCTCGACTGGGCGAACCAGCGGCTGTTCGAGATGCTCTCAAACAGGCCCGCCGCCTCGTTCATGCGGTTGATGTCCGAGTCCTCGTACAGGGTCTGGTCGTACTCCGAGATGGCGACGAGGAAGATGAGCACGTTGACGTTCTCAAAGCAGTGGATCCTGTCCGGGCGGGCGACACGAGGTCAGTCCTGCAGCGAACGTGACGAGTAGGGAGCCCGCGCGGACGCACCACTTCTTGCGCTCGCTTCGCTGGCCGCCGACGTCAAACACGACATAGTTGAGCTGCCCAACCTGGAACCTCTCCTCGGTCAGGCCCGTCGTCTTGACGCGTGACCTCAGGATGTCCTGGTCGGTCGGCACATAGTCTTGCGCGCCTATCCGCTCGGCCGCGTCAAAGTAGTACGCCGCGCTGTCGTTGAGCTGGAACTCGCGGCTCTTGCTCACGCACGCCTTGGTCGTCGGGTCGGCCCACAGGGCGACGAGCGCCTTGGTCACCATGGGGTCGAGCATGGGCGGGCACGGGTCGTGTGCCGAGACGCGGATCGACATGATGTAGGCCGCCTTGTCGCGCAGTGTCGGCGGCAGGGGCATGTTGAGGTCGTGCAGTGCCTCGATCACGACCTGCATCGACTGGATCTGCAGGTGCGAGCGAGACGGGGGCGCGTCAGTCTCACACAGCGGGTCGAGCGGAAGAACGCAGCGGCCGACGAACCAGGTTGGCGTATACGATCTCCCGGTACCCATCGCGCTCCTCATCCGTGTAGCCTCCGAGGTGGTGCAATCGCATCTGCTTCAGGATGGTCGACTGGAGAGCGGGGCGAGCACGGGGTCAGCGTGAGCGAGACCCGGACGAGAAGGGAAAAGGCGCACCTTGCCGGATTCACCAGTCCCGAGCAGGAGCAGCTTGACATCGCGCCTGTACGACATGAGCAGATAGCAGAGTCAGTACTGCCCCGCCGACTTGCGACCTGGTGCTCTCGCGCCTGAGACGATGTGGCGCCGCCTACGGGCGACCGCACCCGTCATGCTCGACGCGAGGTCGCGACCGTACCGCCCGAAAGCCTTCTCGGCACCTTGCAGCAGTGCACCGAGACGTGCCGAGCCTCGCGAGCGGCGAGCCGAGCCGTGGCACCGGACGCCGCGCGGTCGATCCTCGACGAGCCGAGGACTGGACGCAGAGGCATGCTCGCCCGCGCCGTCGAGTACCCCGCGCGTCCGTCTGCGAACAAGAGGGAAAGACGCACCGGGCAATGACCTTCTCCTCCTCCTTTTTGCGCTCGCGAACGGCCGTCTGGTAGTCGGCCTCTCGCTGAGCGTCCTTTGATCCGCCGCAGCCCATGGTTTCGTCGTCGGGCGAGGGTTTGCTTCGAGGTGGTAGGGAGGGGTGGGTGCTGGCTTGAGTGCTCGGTGGCGCTCGCTACTGCCGAGTGTGCCGGGTGGGAGAGAGAGAGGAGGGAACGGGAGCGCGCGGGGGGTAGGCGACGCTAGAGGGACGAGATCGCCGGCGGGGGTGTCCTCTGAGTGGGTGTCTCGAGGTTGCTGTGCAGAAGACGGACGAATTGGGCCTGAACAAGGGCGCAGGGGCCGCAAGAGAGGGAGAGAGAGGCGGGCGGGAAGTGATGGGCCGAGGCTGCTGCGGGGGGGGGGAATGCGCGAGGGCGAGGGTGTCGCGGCTCCTCGGGGGTGGCGAGTGCAACTGCGGCGACCAGGCGAGTGGGAGCCTGTGGTGCAAGCGACTCTACGAGAGAGAGAGACACGCAGAGAGAGCGAGAGAGGGAGAGGGAGAGGGAAAGCTGGTCTGGGGCCGACAGAGAGAGACTCGGCGCGGCTGGCGGGCGGCGGTGACCCATCCAAGGCCTCGATCGCCCTCCTTCCCAACCCGGCAGCTTGCACGCCAGCCCCCTCTCTCCAGCTCTCTGCTCTACAGAGTTCAACGCACGCCGCTCGGATTCTGTGATGCGAATGCTGGTTGCAAGTTGCAGCAGGACCCGGCGCCCGCCGTGCGAGCGATACCTTCCCCCTCCTCCTCCTCCCGACTCGAGCGCAGTTGAGTGCCCCTCTTCCTCACATGCCCGCGCCGAGGCCTCCCGCGTACATCATCGGGCGGATGTGACTCGGATGCTGCTCGTCGCGCCACACGAGGCCGTCAGTCATTTGAGCCCGTCCGTCCTCGCACGAGAGGTAGAGAGCGAGGGAGACGAGACGCACAGGCTGCGCCTCGAACGTCGTGAACTTGATCTCGCCAGACGAGTCGATCCGCGCAAAGGCGGCCAGGTTGCCGACTTGGTCGACCTGTGGGTTTGCGCGTAAGGCGCGGTGCAAAGCGGTCCAAGGGGATGGGTGTTGGGAGGAGCGGAGGAGGGAAGCAGGGGGTGAGAGGGGGGGGGGGGGGAGTGTGTCAAGAGGTCGTCAGTCCTCCTTTCGTCTTTGCTCGTGTGACAGGCGACGAGGTTTGACGCACGTAGTTCGGCGCGCTAAACACCGTGATGAGCAGCCCTCCATGCTCGACGCTGTACCCGCCTTGGCGCACCTCGTGCGCGCGAACGACGGCCGTCACCTCGTTCTTCTCGGTCCAGGCACGCGTAATGTCGGGTCCGAACCCGAGGCCGACGCCGCGCTTCGAGGGACCGCGGCCGGGGGCGTCCTGTGCGGGCAGCGAGGGTCAGCGACGAGAGCGTACGCAGAGAGAGAGCGTAGACAGAGAGGCGCACTTGGGGGTCGGTCCTGCGCAGAGGCGGCATCGGCTAGTGTCAGCACAAGGCGATCGTGTTGTCGACTGGAAGACAGAGCCAGAGACGTACCAGAGCATCTCGCACATGAGCCCCTCCTGCCCCGGCTGCTTGATCTTCATGCGCGGGATCGCCCTCACGTCATCCAGCGTCACGTCGTCCTTGCTGAAGAGCCCTCCGTGCACGACGAAGAAGCGCTTGACGCCCTTGTGCAGGGTCGGGTTGGGCGGGTTGGGCGACGCGTCGACCCGAGGGGGCTCGGAGGCGGTGATGAGCGTTGCGAGGGGCACTGCGGGCGGCGGGGGGCGTCAGTACGGACGCGCCGGCATGCGGGAGGGCGGAAGAGTGCGCACGGGCAGTGAAGATCTCCTCGGACAGCTTAAAGGTCTGCGGGCCGTACTCTGCTCACGGGACGTTTGCCCGCAGGTCAGCTCACGCCGCCCACTCAGAGGGAACAGGTGAGAGAATCCGCGCACTCTTTGTGCTCTCGCCCTCGTAGCCGTACACGCGGTTCATGTCGCTCGTCTCGTGGTTGCCCCGGTTGATAAAGACGCTGCGCGGGTACAGCCCTGCACGGTCCACACGGAAGCGTCAGTTTCGTCGCACAGGCGCTGGTCGAAGGAGCGAATGCGCGGCGCACACTTGTAGCAGAAGACGGTGAGGAGAATCTCGACGCTCCAGCTGCCGCGGTCGACGAGGTCGCCGTCAAAGACGAGCGTGTGCGTCGGCGACGGTGTGCCCGTGAGCGAGAGGAGGTGCATGAAGTCGTAGAACTGGCCGTGGACGTCACCGATGCTGCAATGAGCGTCACGACTCTCAGTCAGTCAAATAGCTCCGCTGGGTGAAAGCGCGGCGAGACGCACACATCCACCGTCTGGCCCTCCGGGATCGGCACGTCCACGAGCGTCTCCTCCTCCTTGAGCACGTTGTACGCCCCGAGGAGAATCTGCCACACGATCCGCTTCGGCAAGAGCTTGCCCGCCTTGAAGTGCGCAACCATGTCGTCGACGAACGCCGGCGTCGGGCGCGCGTCGTCGTCGAGTCGCGGGCCGTCGTAGTCGGACGGGATGGGCGACGCGCCGTCGTCGAGCTGCTTCTGGATCTGCAGGCAGACATGTAACGCTGTCGTCAGTGGCGACCTAGGCCCTTCAAGACGCGCAGGGGGGGACATACCGTCACACTCGGGGGCTCCTCCTCCTTGCCCGCGATGGCCGCCTCGAACGCCAACCGCCTCACGAGCTTCTGCGTCGCATCAAGCTGCAACTTGGCCGCGGCGTTCTTCGGATCCAGCGAAATGACCTATGTGCGCGAGCGAGGCGAAGAAGGTCAGGACGATGTAACGAGAGAGGCGGCGGGTCCGGTTGGGACGTGCCTTCTTCAAGTCGACGATTGCTGCTTTGGGCTTGAGAATGGCGAGGTTGGCGAGGGCTCGGCGGTAGTAGGCCTGCGGTTGACGGCGAGATGGTCAGCATGCGAGCTTGATTTCGTGCAGACAGACTGGAGAGGGCGCACCTTGACCGCGCGGTCGTCGAGCTCGATTGCGCGCGCTGTACGGGATCACCCGGACGTCAGCTTGCTGTTATCCGGTTCAAAGCAACGAACAGTACGCACAAGAGTCCGCGACGCCCAGGCCGTACTCCTCGAGCTTGAGTCGGACCGCGGCACGGTTGCTCCAGACGATGGGGTCGAAAGGGTTCTTGTTTAGCGATGCGGTGTACAGGTCGAGGGCTTCGCGGTACCGCGAGCTGCTGAAGTGCGTGTTAGCCTGCGACTTGAGGCTCAGGGCGAGCTGCGGAGGGAGGAGGCGGTCGTCAGCACGTCGTTCGCTAGGTGTTGCGTATCGCACAGCGTTGCTCTGAGCCCAGTTCAAGAGCATCCAGAGCAACGCAAGAACGCCAAGAGCCTCGCGAGAGACTTGACGAAGACCCTCACCTTCTTGTCGTCGTCGGTGATTTCGTCGACGCTCTCTGCCCTGATGCCGCCCTCGCCACCGCCGACCGAGGTCCCGTCAATCGAAGGCTCGGGTGCCTCGCCGTTCAAGGGCGCGCGGTACCCGTTAAGGTCGTCGGTGAGCGAAGTGGCGGAAGTTGATGGCGAGCTTGGGAGCGAACCGGTCGGCGAAGAGTCGTCAGAGGCGAACGACATGGCGCGTGTGGTGTCCGAGAGTTGGTGTTAGGGCGACTGTCTAGCTGGCTCCTCGCACGACAAGAGCTGACGGTGTGGGGGAGGAGAGCGGAGATGGAGATCAACACCAGCGCGCCGGCCAAAGCGGACTCGCGCCTCCTCTCTGTGGCCCCTTTAGATCTGGATTCTCGTTGTCGCATGCTGCATGCTGAAGGAATCGTCTCGTCCCACCGCGAGCGAAGCGGCGACCCCTCGCTCGGCGCCGTTCGGAGCTTTCAAGGCGCACAGCTCTCTGCACAACGTTCGACCGCGACACCCAGCACGAGGATCGAATGGTTCGCCTCCTCGACCTCAGCGCCGACTACAGCTTCCGCACCTTGGCCCGCTGCGCCAGCTGCTCCGGCGTGAGGCGGAAGCACTCGTCGATGAGCGCCGCGCGGAACGTGTTGGGTCCCTGGACGTCGGCACGGTCCGCGGCGAGCTCGGCTGCGACGTTGATGGCGACAAGTCTGCGTGTCGCGCTCGAGGTGTGAGAAGAGGCGGCGAGGGGGAGAAGCGAAGAGAAGTGACGCACCCTGCGATGGCGGCGGCGAGGTTGCCCGACTCGTGCCGCAATCCTGCGAAGAGCGCGACAGCACTGATAACGGGCACGCCTGCCGTCAGCAACGAGACACCGGATAGCAAGGGTGCGAAGACGGTCGCAACGCACGCGCTGGCCATGCAGCCCGACCCGGTAATGTTCTCCTGCCAGTGGCTGCCGTTCTCGATCGCAAAGACGTCGCGCCCGTCCGAAATGTAGTCGACCTTACCCGACATGGCCACGACGACCTCTGCGGTGATTGAGCTCGTCAGCACGGCGCAGCGGTCCCAAGATAGGAGGGGAAAACCGGGACGGACTCTCCCGCGCAGCGAGCGTCCGCACGACGGTCGCCGGGTCCTTGAACCCGCTCCCAACGCTGTCAACCCCGCGCGCCTGGACCTCGCTCAGCCCTGCGAGCGCGCCCACCTCGCCTGCGTTGCCCTTGATGATCGAGACGTGGCACGCGTTGAGCAGGTCTGCGCGGCGAGCGAGCGGTTCGTGGCGTCAGCGTCAGCGCAGGGTCGGTACCTGGTGACAGCAGAGGGTCAAGGCGCACCACCAGCGCTCTTTTTCCTGTACTCAGTCGCACCGACCCCGACCGGGTCAAAGACGACGGGCTTGTTGTTGCGATTAGCCGCTTCGCCCGCGATCTTCTGCGCCGCGATCTGCGCCTCGGTGATGGTCCCCAGGTTGAGCAACAGGCACGAGATGAGCGTCGAGAGGTGCGGCGCTTCGTCGGGCGAGGCGGACATGATGGGAGAGGCGCCGAACGCGAGCGTCAAGTTCGCCGTGTCGTTCATGACGACCTGGTTCTGCGTGAGTGCGCGAGCGACTCAGTACTGACTTTGAACCTTGAAAAGAGAGAGAGAGCTGCGCGCACCGTGATGTGGTGCACGAGAGGCTTGTTGTTGCCCTCGCGCAGCAGCTTGAGCATGTCAGCCGCATGCGCGACGACCTGCTGCTCGCTCAGCTCGGCACCTGTCAACGATGCGCCGGCATTCCACGACGGGAGCATCTTGCGTCCGAGGAAGAGCGCGCGCAGCTCGGTCGCGGCCGTGAAGGGGTCGGTCGCGGCGGCGATGCTCGAGACCACAGCGAGGCCGTCGAGATGGCGGTAGCCGCCCGAGGTCAGGGGTGCGGGCGTCTGTGCGAGGACATTCGGAATAGTCGTGGGTGTGATGCCGCCTGTGTGCGGTGACACGGGTGAGCAGGCTGCACCGCTTGGAGCGAAAGAGGAGGGAGGGGGCGCACCGATGACCACCGCCTTGACCTCACTGTCGCCCAACGTCTCGAGGATAGCCCGCACGCCCCTCGGCCCCATGATCGGGTTGAGGTTCTTCTTCGTCTGCGTCCCGAAGCACGGGCCGACGCCGACGTAGTCTGCAACTCCCTCCTCGAGCACTTCCCGCATCTCGTCGACCGTGTTGACGCTCACGCCGAGGAGGGCGTCCGGCCCGAGGAGCTGTCGCGCAAGGCGGGCGGGGAGGTCCGACTGGCCAACGTGGAGGTGGCATTCGAGGAGGCACGCAATGTCGAGGCGGTCGTTGATGAACAGCGGGACGTTGTACTGCGACCGGGCGGGTGTTCAGGCGTCAGTCGCGCGTTCTCGACCATCACCAGTCTTATAAGTGTTCGAGAGGCCGGTCCCGACAACGCGACACGAAGCCCTGCGCATCCGTCTCGACAAGCCGCCAGGTCGTCCTCGCCGGCTCGGCACGGCCTCACGCGAGACGCCTGACCCAGGCCTTGAGAGCAGCTGCTCTAGTCGCCGCGCAGACGCAACGGCGCCAGCAGGCGGCCGGATGCACCGCCTTGACCTCATCAGCTCCTCCTCGCGGAACCTCGTCGGTCATCCCGAGCCGCACAAGCGAAGGTGAACGCACCCGATCGCACACCTCCTTGCTCCTCCTCGCCACCTCGTAGAACTCGCCGCCGTCGACGTCCTTCTCGCGGACCTGGACGACCGTGACCCCTCCAGCGAGCGCCTGCTCGAGGTGCGCGAGGTACCACTCGTCGGGCGGGCCGGTGTAGCTTGCTGGCGCGGGAGGGAGGAGTGACCGGCCGGTGACGTAGTACAGGCTGTAGTCGACGCGCGGGCGCGGCATGATGAGGGTGGATAGAGGGGGAGACAGAGAGGAGGGGTCAAGTGGGGGGGGGAGACCGACGTGGGGCCAAGTTCAGAGTGAATCGTCCTGCTTGCTCTTCCTTGCCCCTGGTCGAGCCTGCACAGCCTCCCGCTGTTTCCGCCGCGGGGGATGCAGCCAGGCGGGTGAGCGAAGAACCAACTGCGCTCGCGCTCGCTTGCCAGGCCCGCGTCTCGCTCGCACTCCTGCACTCGGCAGCTTGGGCGCGACCAGCCAGGCCTCGTTACAGCCTACAAGCTAGTGCGGACTACAGACAGAGAACCGAGCCAAATCACGGACCTGGGCGGGCGGCGAGTAGTGGATTTCTGCGCGCGCGGAAGAAGAGAGAGCGAACGCAAGTCGAGGTCAGCGGTCGAGCCCGGTTGGCGAAAGCAACCAGGGAAGAGAGACGCACACTCGTCGTCCTCCTCCGACGAGCGCTGCTCCTCGACGATCGCCGAGGCGATGCGGTCGAGGTCACGCTGGCCGTCGATGGTGATGCGGCGGCCGCCGCGGGCAGTGTCGTGCTCGAGGACACCAATCTTCTCAAGGGCCTGGAGGACCTTGCGCTCGACCGAGCGCGAGCCGTCGGCGTGCTGAAGGGGGGCAAGGGCGGCGCCACGTCAGTCTGGGTCGGAGGCTGGCTCAAGGGAGGAGAGAGCGACGCACGTGCGACGGGCGCTGGCCGCGGTTGACCGAACCACCGTGGAGCTTGGCGAGGGCACCAACACCAACGTGCTTGCCTGTACAGCGAGCGGAGGGACGGGCGGCGTCAGTGCACGAAACGAGGGGACAAGGCGATCACGCGCCGCGAGAGATGGACGCACGAAGGTAGATGTGGCGCGCGACGGCAGCAGCACGGATGTAGAACCAGTCCTGGTCGTACGGCGCGAGCTCCTTGCCAGTGCCGGTCTTGACGACGTCGACCCAGACGGGGATCTCAAGCTTGCCTGTGGCGCAGTGCGAGGTGCGTCAGACAACTCGTCTCGCGTGCACGGGTGCAGTCATTGCTCGAGGTGCATCAAGAGGGACCAGGACGTCGACGAGCGGCGCGCGCGTTGCAACCCGGCCTCCGCACGCGGCCCGAGCGAGGAGCCGCGTGCGCCCAAACCGGCAGCATAGACCCTACGGCTTTGACACGAGAGGTACATGCCCTTTCGGGCCACCTAAGGTGCTAAGCCAAGAGGTCTATACAAGCCAGCCTGGGACGCCGGAAGCCGAGTCGGGCGGAGGTCGTGGGGGGCCGGCGCCTGGGAGTCGCGTAACCAGCCTCGCGCGAAGCACGGGCGGTTCGGGCGCTTGTCGTCGTCGTCGTCGAGAACAACGTGGAGCGCAAACGAGGCGAGGCACAAGCGACTAACCGGAGCGCTTGAGGTGGGACGAGTAGGCGGCAATGAAGGCCTCGGCGGTAACGTCCTAGAGCGAGTCGAAGAAGCGTGGTCAGCACGCCAGTTTGTCAAGGAAAGCCAGAGAGCACCACGTACGCGAACAGACGGCCTGTGAGCAGCGAATACGCGCAATGGGAGCGGGCGAGTCAGCATGGGTCCCGGAGGTGGAGCGAGCTCGTTTGTGGCCATCGTCGCCGTGCGGTCGCGTGGCCCTCTAGGGCACCACCGCTATCATCCCGAAAACCCTTGAGCAACGTGTGCGAAGGGCACCGCAGCCCAGGGTCGTCCCAGTTGACCACGGCGCTGAGCGGCTGACCGACCCCTCCTCGCTCACGCGTCCTGCGAGCGTGCCCGGCTGTTCGCCCCCTGAGGGCCGCTGAATCACGAGGCAGCGCAGGTTGGGTGCCTTCGAAGCCCCAGCAGACGCCCACAAGACGACGACGAGACCGTCCCGAGTGGGCGAGCTCGACGGGAGAGGCGCGGCGCGACCAATGGGACACCGACGACAGGGGGGACGGCAGGAGTGGACTGACATGGTGTAGGAGCTGGAGAAGGAGGGGGAGGGGGGGTGACCGCGGTAAAGAAGAGCCGGTGAAGGTAAAGGGAGGGGGGACGGGCGGTACGGAGGAGCAAAAAGGTGCACACGCAGTTCCCCGCCGCGCTTGGTCCTTCCCAGCTGGGCGCCTCCCCTCGAGTCTGGTCCTCGGTTGCGCCCGCCCTCCCCGTCCACTCGCGCCTCTCCTTCCTCTCTCTCTTCCCTCACTCGACGTTTTTTTCCTCGTTTCGCTCTCTGCTTGTCGCTTCACAGCCAAAGCCTGCACGCAACTGCACCTGGCCCTCTCGACCACGTCTCGCGCCTTGCGTCTCCTTTGGTGAGCACTCCCTCTCCTCCCCTTCGCTCTCGTTCCTCCGCGCACGCGCACGCACACGCAACGCGCCCCATCGGTCCGAGTCAAGCACCCATCGAGACGTCTGCCGATGAGAGATCACCAAGCACTACAGCATAGTTCAACCTGAACGTGGCTACTACCACAATGTCGAACACAATCATCTCTTTCGCTCCTATCTGAGGCACGACCCCGCCTCGACTTGGGTGCCGCCGACGACCAGAGGGGCATGCGTGTGCGTGCGTGCGTGCGCGCAATCGGAGGGAGCAACCAGGGCACCCCGTTTTCGCGCACTCGTGCTGACGCTCTCCTCCTGCGCAACACGTCACAGATCTCTCGCCGTTCTCCAGCGCCGGCTCGTCCCTAATCCGTACCTTCGCTTGTTCGGTAGCCCGCCATCATCAGTCGCGCTGAGCTGCAAGTCATGCCTCGTTCCCTTGCGTACTCCCGACAAGCACTCGTGCCGCACCTTCTCTCCGAAGAGCGAGTCCGCGCGTCGCCTGTGTCGCCCGCCAGACCGGAGAGCGCGACCATTGACCTATGGAAGGGTTACGCGACGCCGGGCAAGCGTTCGCGCCGCAGGCACCGCTCCACTACATACCGCTCCCCGTCAGGAGCGCTGGGCCCTCGCAGGCTCGCGAGTCGAGGCGAACGCAAGAGGCGCGGGCATGATGGGCGTTTTGCCACCTCGATGACGAGGGCAAGCAGCTCGAGTGAGAGGTCGAAGGGCAGGGAGAAGGCTCACTCAACCCCGACGCGTCGAGCGGAGCGCGACGACGTCACGACGGCGGCTCATCAACGGCGGCCGCAGTTGACCTCGCAACCTTGACCTCAACCAGCTCAGACGCGAGCTCAATGCACCCCAACGAGCCTGATGGTGCGTTCCCCCGCCCACGCCAACCGCTCCAGCCTCCTGCTGACCCGCGTCTTCTCCTCCTCCCTCTAGCTCCCGCAGGCTTCGCGCGCCACCGCTGCGGCAAGCGCATCTGGTACCAGTGCACCGTCTGCGTGGCCAGCAGCAGCCGCTCAAAGCAGCTCAGTCCATCGCGTATGCGCTCCCACGCGCGCTCGAGATTCCACCAAGCCGCCTTGCGACGACCGCTCGTCTTCCCTTCAACAACCCGTCGACCTCGTCCCTCCGCGCCCGCACCGGCGTCTCCAACTCCAGCTTCGTCCCCGCCCCCGTCGTCACATCCCCCCATGTACGAGTCGACGACCTCGCTCGCCGTCGACCCGAACCTCGCCGCGAGCCTCCCGAGGCTCCCGCTCGAGCTAAGCACGCGCGCAAGTTCGGCAAACGGGCCCGGACGACCAAGGAGATCGCCCGCGACACGCTCGAGCGCCAGCAGCGCCTGCGCGCCCTGCGAGACGGCCTCTCGTGCGACATCAACCCCCTCCTCGACCTCGCCGCAGGCGCGTCTCTCAAATTCACGGCGTCGCGTCGAGTCAAGCGCGCCTGACGCCCTACCCCCTCGACAGGACCGCTCCACCTCGACAGTCACGCTCGCGCCGTCGCGAATCCTCTCCGCGTGTTCGCTCTCGGCCTCGCCAAGTATGCCGCAGCCCACCTGAAGGACAAGCTCACGGCCGTCCGGCGCGACCAGCTCCTCGTCCGCCTCGAAGCGCTCCCGACCTCGATAGTCGACGCCGGCCAAACGCTCCGGGCCGAGTACATACTGCGCTATCTCGCGTCGCTCAACGGCAAGGAGTACCGTCGTCGTCCTCCAGACCATGCCACTCGCGCTCCCGGCCATCCTGCACAAGTTCTTCAAGCCGTGCATCGAGCTCGGCGAGCTCTTCCGAGCCGTCGGCGAGCTGGGTCGCCTGTACGCCATCGAGTCGGTCACGATTCGACCGGGACACCTACTCTGTGCGCGGCCGCGCTCGCGAGTGGTGCCGGTCCTGAGGAGGTCGAGGAGGACGATGACCCGGAGCAGGAGGATGGGGCGTGAGCGGCCGCCACACTCTCTTGGATTGTCAATGATGACTTTATCGAGCGTCTGCCGGTGTCTCTTTATCTCTGCGAGCTGTTTCGAGGGCCGCCGAGAGCCCTTCTCAAGGTCTTCGACGCGAAAGGCCGCCCGCACGGGTTGAACCAGAAGCCCTTTCCGACTCTCAGCGGAACCCCTCTGCAGGCACGATCCCGGCGAGCCACGCCGGGCGATCGGGACGCAGTCTTGCAGCGTCTTTAAGGCTCGACGCTTGAAAATGGTGATGTGCTGTGCATTGAAGGAAAGCCTTATCACGCAACGGTTGCATGGTGTAGTTGGTCATCACGTCAGTTTAACATCTCAGTTCACTGAAGGTCCTCAGTTCAAACCTGGGTGCGATCACTCTTTTTACCAACGGACAGCGCTCTCCCTTTTGCTCCCGCGAGATGCTCTTCTTTCTCCCTTTGTCACGCACCGTCACCAGTACTCGCCGAGAGAACGGATGCCTCCCGCGCCCGAACCACTGCCGCGGTGGAATGCGTCGCGCACCCAACTTGAGTCGATGCCTGCTGTCGGCGCAGCGCCGGGCTCATTCTCTCACTCGCTCGACGTGGTCGTACAACAGCAAGGGGGCGTCGCTCAGAATACTTGTCATGCTGCCTCGAGGCCGCACCGAGAGCAAAGAGCTTGGCGAGTGCCCTTGAGAGCCGCGCAACAGGCGCGCACGGGCCTTTGCCAGCGTCCTGGCTTGGCCGCTCTTCAGCGTTGCGCCGTTGCGCCTTGGCATGGTTTTCGACGATGAGTGGACTGTGCTGAGTCTTGTCCAGCGCGTTCAAGACCAGAGCACTCGAGAGTCAGCGTCAGAAGCCCATCGTACCGTGTGCGCCTCCTCAGGGCATGGCCGAGCAATCCCTCGCGCGACCAGAACTTCCACGCTGCCTGCTCGCAAGGCGCCGGCTCTCGTCATCTTCTCCATCTCACGCCGCTCGTGTGTGAGCAGGGCTGACGAGGAGCGAAGGCCCGCACCGCAATGCCGCGTGTGCGAGGCGCGCTGCGCGGCTACAAGACCGACGACCTGCTCGCGGCTCGCACAGGAAGGAGGGATGCGGAGTATACGCGAGTGTCTGCGATTGAGAGGCCAGAGAGCCGAAGCCGGACGCAAGGAGAGGACGACCGACTTGGTGGGAGGAGAGGCGGAGTGTAGGACCAGCGGAAGACGACGGCCGCGCGAGACTGGAACCGACGATACTGTGCGAAATGCAGGAAACGGTGACAGGGAGCGCGCGTCCGGCCTTGTGAGCGAAGCCGTCCCCGCCGGCCTTGCCCCCTCTCTCGCGCGCGGTGGCACCTTGCTGCTGCGCTTCCGGCGCCTCGATTTCCACTTCGCCTTCAGCTGGCGTCTTGTTGCATAGCTGTGCGGCCTGCGGAGGAAGAGCGGAGGGCTCCTCGACCTGGAGCCGGCGTCAACGTGCGACAGACTAGCAGCGGCGCACGGCAGCGAGCGCGGGCGAGCCCAGATGCAACTGTCCAGCAGGAGACGTGCTTGACAAGACGTTTTCGGGAGCCAGCTCAGAGTCATGGCAGCGCTGTTCGAGGGGAGGAGAGAAGTCGTCGCAGGAGGCTCGGCGTGACGGCGACAAGGGCTGGGTCCGCCGCAGTTGGAGCCACAGCATGGCAAGGCAGGCACGCATATGGATGTGGTCGGCAAGGACCATCGTGGCCTGCTGCACGGCCGACTCAGGAGGCTGAGCCTCCTGAGGTGAGCCGCGGTCGCAAACGACTGTGTGGCGGAGAGCGCGCGGATAAAGCGGAGTCGAGGTCACTCTCGTCCAGACAGAGCGTCCTGACAATGTGGAGTCGGCCACAGCTGCAGCGGGGCTTGCGAGAGGCAAGGGTTGAATCGCAAGACGCGAGTCGGACGGGGGACTCCACCCGCAGGTTGACCCACTCGCTCACGCTGCACCCACCTCGCCGAAGCAGTTAGGGAGCCTGTACAGCTCCTCACAAGCCACACTAGACGACTCGTCAGCACACAGCCTCGAACGAGCTGTCGCCGGTTGACACAGACCTCATCACCTCTTTCCACCTGGTCCCGACCCTCTCTCCCCTCGTCATCCTCGCAGAGCCAGTCCACGCCGCGTAATGTCCTTCTTCGGCGCCCGACCAGCAGCTGCCCTCGAGCCAAAGGACATCGAGGTGCCCAACCTCCCCACCGACTCGATCTCTGCCCTCGCCTTCTCCCCAACGGCAGACATCCTCGCCGTCGCGTCGTGGAGCAACGAGGTCCGCCTGTACGAGGTCAACCCGCAGGGGCAGGCCGTGGGCAAGGCTGCCTATTCGCATGAGGGCCCGGTCCTCGACGTGACTTGGTCCAAGGTGGGTTCCCTTGCCTTTGTCGAGCGAGCTTGCAGGGCGCGCAGCAAGCTCACCGGTCCGTTTGTGCACGCGCAGGATGGGTCCAAGGTTTTCTCGGCAGGCGCCGACAAGGCTGCACGCATGTTTGACCTCGCGACCATGCAGCCTCAGCAGGTGCGCTCCTGCCCCGCCGGCTTTCTCCGCATAGCGTGTTCCCTCAGAGGCACCGGCAACTGACAAGAAGACCTTCTCGCAGGTCGCGCAACACGACGAGCCGATCAAGTGCCTCAAGTACTTCGAGGCCAACGGTCAGGGCATGCTCGGTGCGTCCTCATTCTCCCTTCGCCCCTCCCGTCGTTCCGCCTCTCGCACTCAGCTGACCGAGCCGTCTTGCGCACATGCAGTGACGGGCTCGTGGGACAAGGTGCGACCAACCCCCCTCTCGGGCGGGCGAAACGCGCCCGTGAGACTGACCCGCCCTGCCTTTCCACACAGACGCTCAAGTACTGGGACCTGCGCACGCCCAACCCCGTCGCAACGGTGCAGCTCCCCGAACGGTGCTACGGTGTGTTCCCTCGACCCGTCTCCGCGTCCCCGTCCTGCGCCACCCATGCTGACACCCCTCTCGGCCGCCTCGACGCAGCCCTCGACGTGTGCTACCCTCTCATGGTGGTCGGCACAGCCGAGCGACACATCCAGATCTTCAACCTCAACCAGCCGACGCAGGCGTTCAAGACGCTGACGAGCCCGTTGCGGTGGCAGACGCGGACGGTGCGTTTGCGCTCCCCTCGTATCCCTGGTCTTGCACTCCTCTGGGCGCACCACGCAGCGCGAGCGCGCGACTGACCGCCGAGCTTACGAATGACGTGCGCAGATTGCGTGCTTCCCGGACGCGACGGGGTACGCGATCGGGACGGTCGAGGGGAGGGTCGCGATCCAGTGCGTGCTCGCGTCTTGATCCCCTGGTTCGCTCGATGCCGGCTGTGCTCACCTCGCGCGGATACAACAGGCACGTCGACGACAAGGCCGCAAGCGCAAACTTTACCTTCAAGGTTCGCTCTCTCTTCCTCCCAGCCTCGGCCCCTCTCGGACGCTCACCCCCCTGCTGACGCGCCCGCCCCGCCCCCCTCACCGCAGTGCCACCGCAAGGACGACCCGGCGCCGTCAAAGTCGTCGTCGGTGTACGCCGTCAACGACATCAAGTTCCACCCGTACGGGACGTTCGCGACGGCGGGGAGCGACGGGACCATCAACTTTTGGGACAAGGAGAGCAAGACGAGGCTCAAGAGTGCGTTGTCTTTTTTTCTTTCTGATTCTTCGGGGGACGAATGGGCGCTTGTCATCGTGGGAGAGGAGCGAAGGAGCAAACGCGCAAATGTGCCTCTGCGGGACCTACCACTGACCCATCCGCTTGGCCCCCTCTCCCTCCTCGCGCCCCGCACCCATCACCGCACCCATCATCGCATCCACTACTGCACCCATCATCGCGTCCACTACTGCACCAACCCCCCGCCCACCCACCCGCCCGCCCGTCCGCCTACCCACCCCCCTACCCGCCCGGCAGCCTTCGACGCCAAGGCGGGCCCGATCGCGTCGACGTCGTTCTCCGCCTCGGGCCGCATCTTTGCGTACGCCGTCACCAACGACTGGTCGGGCGGGCACATGAGCAACAAGCCCGACTTTGTCAACAAGGTGTTCTTGCACCCTTGCAAGGACGAGGTGCGTCTGCCCCTCTTCTCTTTCTCTCTCTCTCTTTCTCTCGCTGTGTGTGGCGCGGGGCCGGGCTGACACCGTCGGCGGACGATCGCGCGCGTGCGACGACTCGCAGGAGGTCAAGAAGCGCAACAAGAAGTGAGCAGGAGGAGGTCAAGTGCGCGAGGCGGGCGCAGGGAAGGGAGAGAAGCCTGCGCGCATAGAGGGAGGGGGGTAGACGACATGCGAGGAGGCGGGCGAGGGCGCTGTACCATCTACCTACCTATCTATCGATCTGTCGCTCGACATCCTGCATCACGTCCTGGGCAGGGGGCTCTCCGCGCGCGCGAGAGGGCGGCAAGGAGGTAGACGGACGGAGACGTGGAGAGCTCGATGCGGCCGCGGCGGACGTGATTGAGGTCGTGGGCGCCCGGGGGCGATGTTCCTTCGAACGGCAGACGCTTCTACGATGCGAGGCGGCGGACTCGTGCGGAGTCGGGAAGGGAGGGAGGAGAAGACTACAACAGCGCTTTCGGGGGTCGGGGGCGGGGGCACAACAGCGAGGGAGCGGGTCAGACGACCGGGGCCGAGTTGGGGACTGCGAGGGGTCCTTCGGCGGGGACGAGGTTGCCGAACGAGTCGCGGCGGGCGCGGNGGGGTGCGTGGGCCGAGTTGGTCGAAGTCAGTCGGGGACACGCTGGGGAGGGAGAAGGGGCAAGTTGCGCACAAAAAGGTGTAGCTGAGGGTGACTTCGCGAATGTCCTTCATGTTGGGGTCGTCGACAAAGTCGCGGTCGATGAAGAAGAAGACGGGGAGGTCGACCTCTTCGCCGGCGAGGAGGCGCTGCTCCTCGAAGCAGAAGCACTCGACCTTGGCAAAGTAGGGGGCGATCTGCGCGCGGAGAGGTGCCCTTTGCGGGGTGAGCTGGAGGGTTGAGACCGAGGGAGAGAGAGACGAGGGCGCACGTTGTTCGGGGTGACGTTGTAGGTGGCGATGCCGACAATGTCCTCGTCCGAGTGGTTGGTGGCGGTGTAGAAGGCGAGAGCGGTCTCGCCCGGGAGGACGCGGACGTCCCTCTGCTGGGGCTCAAAGGACCAGGGGAGCGAGTCGGAGCTGTCGGCGTTGAAGGTGACGCGGATGCGGCGGTCGAGGTCTGTGCGGGCGACGAGGCGTTCGGGGAGGAAGCGCGACTGGTCGGTCTGCGGGGTGCCTGCGTAGCCCGTCGTGGAGCAGAAGACGCGGTACAGGGGGACGGCGAGGTACGAGGTGGCGGTGACGACGAGGACGGTGGCGGCCGAGTAGAGCAAGAGGGAGCGGTTGCGGTTGCGGTAGTGGTCCTCGCGGGCGTTTTGGTAGGCGGTGGAGCGTGGTCTCGAGGGTGGTGGTGGTGGTGGGGCTGAAGTGGATGCGAAGCGGGCGTGTCGAGGCGTGTGCGGGGTCGTGAGCACCCGAGATCGGGAGGGGAGGGGAGGAGGACGAGGACGAGGAGGGGCGAGTCGGGGGCACAGGGTGCGGGTGCGCAAGGAGGGTGGGATGCGTGGCAGCAGGAGGGTGCGGCTGAGCATGACTGAAACTGATCAAGGTGCGCACAACACGAGCGAGGGAGGAAGCGGCGAGTCCTCATCAGCTTGCGGCTCTGTCGGCGCGGCCCTGTCCATCTCGCCGCCACTCTGGCCCGGCACTCCCTCCCCTCTTGCGTGTCTGCCACCCATGCCTCCACGCTCAGACTACAACCACGCAGCTCGCAAACGCACCGCCACCCTCCCACAGAAACTCCGCACCGAACTCGAACAGCTCGGACACCTCCCACTCAACTCGAACAACCCGCCCAAGTCTCGCAAGCAACGCCGCAAGGACAAGCGCACGCAGCCAAAACTCAACCGCAAACTCGCGCACGAGGGCCCCACCGCCGCCGCCCCCGCGGCCACATCCTCCTCCCGCAAGCGACGCCCAGACGACAGCGACTCCCTCCCCACTCCGACCAGCACCGCCCCCTCGCACAACCCTCCCGCAAAGCGCACAAAGCTCGCTCACCCTCCCGAGCCTCAGGCCCCGCACCAGCTCCAGCAAACCCCGCTCGAACGCCGCCTCGCCCGGCAGCAAGGCCCCGACCCTGCCTCGGCCGCCTCGCGCCGCAAGGACCCCGCCGCGACCGACGAGGACCGCGAGATCGCCTGGCTCGAGGCCAAGCTCGGCCTGCAGCAGCAGCGCGGGCTCACGAGCGCCGAGAGGGGGAGGATGCGCTCAGAGTTTGACGAAGACGGCCTCGGAGGTGCGTCGCTCGCCGCGTCTGCTCCCGACTCGCAAGCGTGAGACGCTGGCTCTTGTCTGGAGTGCTCAACGTTCTCGGGACCCTTGCGCGCACGCAGAACTGTTCGACGGACTCGGAGACCTCGAGGGCGCAGCGTTCGGCACGTCCAAGAAGGTGCGCGCCCGTCTTCCCTCGCACTCTCTCGCGTCTGCCCTGCTGACTCACCCAAGTGCACCGCCTCACAGAACTACGCCAAGCTCGCCAAGTCGGGCAAACTCGACCTCGACGAGCTCGACCTCCCCTCGGACTTTGACCTGTCGGACCTCGAGGCCGGCCTCGCGGGCGGAGACGACGACGACGACGACGACGACGACGACGACGATGCGGGCTCGTCGGCTGACGAGGCGCTGACCGAGTACGGCATCGACGAGGACGAGCTCGTCAACCCGAGCGACGACGATGACCACGAGGAGGTGGGCGAGCTGGGAAGCAGCGACGAGGAGGGGGAGGAGGCCGTCTTCGACGAGGGGGACGAGGACGAGTTTGGGGGGATCGAGTCAGCCGGCGAGGACGACGAAGATGAGGAGGAGGCGGCAGACGCTGACAATCCCGCGCCGCGCGCTCGCACCGTGCGCTTCGCCGACGAGGATGCGGACGAAGGCGCGGCTGGCAGCATCGCGCCGCCTGCCGAACCGGCAGCGCCCGCAGCGACGCCCGCTCCCGCGACGGCGGGGCGCTACGTCCCTCCCCACATGCGCAAAGCGGCCGCCGAAGCCTCCGCCTCCGCCCCCGCCGCCGTCGCCGTGACCCCCGCACCCGCCCCCTCCGACCCCTCGGCTCCTCCCTCCCTCGCCCCAATCCCCGACGACCCGCGCCTGCGCCGCCAACTCCAAGGCCACCTCAACAAGCTCTCGTCGGCCAACCTCTCGGCCATCGTCGACGCCCTCCAGGCGCTGTACCGCTCGCACCCCCGCGCCCTCGTCAGCGGCGCCTTGACGCGCCTCCTCCTCGCGACGCTCGCCGACCGGGACCACCTCGGCGAGGCCATCGTCGTCACGTACGCGGCGCTGTGCGCCGCCCTGTTCCGCGTCGTCGGCGTCGAGTTCCCCGCGGGGGTGCTCAGCGAGGCCGTGCGCATGCTCGACGCCGCGCTCGACAAGCACGCCTCGTCTCGGTCTGGCACCGGTGCCGCCGCCAACGCCAACGCCAACGCCAACGCTGATGGCGACGACGACTTTGAGGGCCGCCCCGGCGGCAAAGAGGCGCTCAACCTCGCGAGCTTCGTCGCAGAGCTGTACAACCTCCAGGTCGTCCACTGCGGCCTCGTGTACGACCTCGTGCGCGACTTGGTTGCGCGCGGGCTCGGGAGCGGGAGCGGGAGCGGGGGCGCGACGGAGGGGGACAGGGAGAAGAAGGGCGGGATGGGAGAGCTCGAGGTCGAGTTGCTCAGTCGGATCGTCAAGCGTGCGTCGGGCCTCTTTTCTTCGTTCTCCTCCGCGCGCGCGCGCGAGTCGCGGATCGAAAGAGGAACCAGCATGGGCTGACGGTGTCGAGCCGCGTGCGCAGGTTCTGGGCAGCAGCTGCGGTCGGACGACCCTTCGGCGCTTAAGGACATTGTCTCGCTTGTCAAGCACAAAATGGCGGGCGTCGACCCGTCGTCGATGAAGTGCGTCCTTCAAACTCGTCGTCGTCCCTTGCCCACCCTGCCTGCTGCTCTGACACCCGCCCCCACCCCCCACCGCGCGCCTCACAGCTCCCGCACGCGCTTCATGGTCGAGCAGCTGAGCAACCTCAAGAACAACAAGTTCAAGGCCTCCTCCACCGGCGCCTCGTCCGGCGCCGACGGCGCCATCGACCACCGCACCCCGGTCCGCAAGTACCTCTCGTCGCTGAACCGTTCCCGCGCGTCCGGCGCCGCGCCGGACCCGCTCCGCGTCGGCCTCGGCGAGCTGCGCGACCCCACGCGGGGCAAGTGGTGGCTCGTCGGCGCGGCGTGGGCGGGGGACCCGCTCGCGGAGCATCAGGCCGGGGTCGCGGCGGCGGCGCTGGGTGGGGGTGGGAGCGGGGAGGCCACGGGGGATGAGGAGCTGGCGCGGCTGGCGAGGAAGCAGGGGATGAACACGGATGTGCGCAAGGGCGTGTTCAACGTGCTCATGAGCAGTGAGGTGCGTCTCTTTGTTCTTCCTGAATGGCTCGCCAAGCGTGGGGGGCTGAACCTGGGACCATTCGGCGCCTGAGAACAGGACTACATCGACGCGTGCGAGCGGCTGCAGCAGCTTGGTCTGTCGGACGTGCAGCAGCGCGAAATCGCTCGCGTGCTCCTGCAGTGCTGCGGCAACGTGCGTCTCTCCTCTCCTTCCTTCGGTGACCCTCCTCAGCCTCCGCTTACGCGCCGCCCACCGGCCCCACCACGCAGGAAAAGGTGTACAACCCGTACTACACGCTCGTCGCCGCGCGCCTGTGCGCAAAGTCGCACTCGTTCCAGATCACGCTCCAGTACATCCTGTGGGACTTTGTCCGGAGCGACCTCGGCGAGCAGAGCGTCGGCGGGCAGGAGCTCGTCAAGAACCTGGCGGACCAGGCCGACGCGGGCGCCGATGGGACCAAGGTGTCGCCGCGGAAACTGGCCCACACAGCCAAGTTCTACGCGTGGTGCATTGCCAAGAACGCGCTGTCGCTCGCGGTGCTCAAGGTGCGCCTGTCCCCCTGGCCTCGTCCGAAACCCTGTGCGCCTCCCGGTGAGACTGACTTGACTCCGAGCGCCGCCCTCCTCGCAGCCCATGCCGTTCGCGACCCCCCTCCCATCGACGCGGACCTTCCTCGTGCAGCTCCTCTCGCACGTCATCCTCGCGACGCAGACCCCCTCGCCCGCCTTCGCGCTCCCCTCGGCCGCAACCAAGAAGGACCGCCCGGCGCTCGAGCGCGTCGTCGTCCAGTGCGCGCCCCACCCGCGACTGCAGCGCGGCCTCGCGCTCTTCCTCGACCCGGAGGGCGGCGCGGGCGCGACGCTCGCGGCGCAGTGGGTCGGGAAGAAGGTCGGAGAGCGGGAGAAGGCCGTCGTCAAGTGGGGGATGAAGGTCGCGCTCGAGACGCTCAGCGTGGGCGGGATCGTGCCGGGGGATGTCTGAGTCCAAGGGAGGCCCGCTCTGTGCCTCTCTCTCGCAACGCAGTGCCATGCGCTCAAGCTGGGGCTGCTCGTTGCAGGTCGTGCGCGACGCACAGACGCGAGCGCGAGTGAGACACCGAGAGAGACAGAGGAGGAGGCTAGGGGTATCGGAGCGCGCGCCCGCGGCGTGGCGGATTAGACAGACGAAAGGAGGGGGGGTGGAAGCGGGGCGCGCGAGGGGAGGGCGAAGAGACGAGAAGCACAACAGATGGCTCGGGCGCGTCGATTTTGAGACTGCGCGACGTGTGAGGATAAAAAGGGGTGCACGCATGGAACGGGGAGAAGAAAGAGGGTCGGAGAGAGAAAGTCGAAGAGCAGATCCACAGAGAGGGAGGGTATCGAGGGAGGGATCAGGAGAGTCGTCAGAGAACACATCGCCCCGGCGTTCGTCACGCGCACTCAGCGCCCTCCGCCGCCGCCGCCGCCGCTGCCACCCTGCACGGTGTCCGCGCTCGCAATCGCGCGCAGCAACTCCCGCGCGTCGACGCCTCCCTGCGCGGCCGCCCCTCCCGCGCCCGTCGTCGCCGCCGCGAGCCCCGCCCCCTCGCCCTCGCCTCCCGCGCCCGCGCCCGCGCCCGCGCCCGCCCCGCCCACGAGCGCGCCCAGCGCAGCGTGCGTCTCCCTCCCGCGGAGGCGGACGTACGCGCCCGCGGCGCGGACAAAGCCCTCGAGGCGGTGCGCCGCGTGCGCGAGCGCCGCGGTCCCGGAGAGGGCGTCCTGGATCGCTGGCGGGGGCGGGGCGTCGGGCCCGGCGGCAGCGGCGGAGGAGGAGGAGCCGGCGGGGCGGGAGAACGCGCCGTCGAGGACGCGTCGGCCGAGGGCGCGCGCGTCAGCGAGGGAGCTGAGAGGGGCGGACGCGCTCGTCGTCTCGAGCGTGCGCGCCATCTTGACGGAATCGTCCCATGCGCGCTGAGGCAGGGCGCCGGGAGCGGCGGCGGCATCGTGTGCGGCGGCGCGGCGGTCAAAGAAGGCCTGGTACGTCGGCTCGAGGGCGTGCCGGCGCGCTTGTTCTTGCGCGATGCTGTGTCGAGGGCGTTTCGTCCTCAGTATGCGATAAGGAGGAAATGAAGACGGGAAGAGAGAGGACGCACGCAGCGTAAGCCGCCTCGAGCTCGACGAGCCTCGCCGCGTTGGCCTCGTTCTGCGGGTGCGGCGGGAGCGACGCCGGGTCCTGCGACGCGCTCGGCTCCTGCGTCGTCGCCAGGGCGTCAGCGCGCTGCGACGTTGCGCGCGAGGCAGCAGGACAAAGGGAAGAGGGGCGCACCGAGAACGGCACGCTCGTGTCGACCCTCAGGCGGCACACGTCGTCGACCCACCCATCCACGACCTCCCTCGCGGCCCTCTCGACCTCGTCCCCCCCGTCCGGCAGCGCAGGCGCCAAGACGCGTCCGCGCGTGCGCTGCGACGCCCACGAGAGGATGGCGCGCAGGCGCTTGGCGAGCGGGTCGGACGCGTCGGTCGAGCGGTACAGCTTGTCGTCGGCGACTTGCGGGTGAGGGACGGCTGCGAGCGGGGCGCGCAAGACTTCCGAGTCAGTCACTGTGGTCCACTCCTCATGTAGACGCGGACGAGAGACTGAAACGCACCCTCGAACCCGCCCCCGATGCTGCTCCCCCTCTTCCCACTCCCCCTCACGCTGCCCCTCCTCCCGCTCGCGCCCACACTCCCGGGCACCGCCGCCCGACCTCCCCGCGGCGCCGTCGCGGGCGTGCCCGGCCCCGCGCCCGCCCGGAACGCAATGTTCTTGACCTGGACGGGCGTCTCGTGCACGGGGAGGGGCGCGCGGCCCTCCCTCGTGGCTGCGTGCGGCGGTGTCGTCGCGTTCGCGGTGCCGCGTGCGCGGCGAGACGAGGTCGACGCGGCGGTGTGGGAGGGAGCGGGCTGGGCGGCAGAGTCGGGCGTGTGGTCGTCGGATGAGGCGTGCGCGTGCGCGGCAACGACGTCGTCGTCGTTGCCGTCGTCCGAGGCCGAGTGCGGCGATGCTGGGCGAGCTATCCGGGGGACCTGTATATGCACAAGGGCGGGCGCAGACGAGCCGGTGAGCAGCACGCCCGCGAGAGAGAGAGGGAGCAGGACGAGTCGCGGAGCGCACCTTGCCCTTGCCCTTGCCCTTTGCCCCAGCCCCACCCGCAGCGGCAGCACGCTTCGCAGCCTGTCCCTTCTTGCCATGCGGCGTCGGCGGGTTCGTCGTGAACGGGAACGGGTCCCCGGCCCCGTCTCCGCCCTCGTCGTCCGGGTCGACCAAGACGGTCCCAAACGTCGGCGGCGGCTTGTCGACGCGCGCCGCAAGGTCTGCCACCGCTCGAGGCTGTCGGACAGGGCAGGGAAACGTGAGCGAGACGCGTCTGGCGCGTCGAGGAGAGGACAGGAACGGGACAAACAACAAAGCCGCGGCGGGGCGCGGGGGCAGAGGGCGCGCTGCCGCTCCCAGACGCGATGGGCGCGTTGGGTCGCCCTTGTCGGCTCGACGAGGGCCGGTCATCGTCGTCGTCGTCGGCCGCGGCAGCCTCGACGCGCGGGCGCTTGGACGAGCGCGAGGAAGCGGGTGCCGGGGCGCGCTGTCCCTCGTCGCCCTCGTCGGCCGCGTCGTCCTCGGGGTCGGACGCGGGTCGCGTCTCTTGCAATGCGCGCTTCTTGGACTTGTTCGCGGGTTTGGGCTTGCGCGCAGGCTGGTGAGAGGTCGAGGCGGCCGGGGCGCGTGATGAGGGTGCCGGGGCGTCGGGCTCGTCCTGGGCGGCCGGGGCGTGTTCCGCCGAGAGGCGAGAGCTCCTCCTGCGACCGTTGTCTGCGATGACGGTGCCTCGGACGGGTTGCGGGCCCTTTGAGCCTCTGCGGGTCAGGGTCCGCTTTGTCGAGGCGGCAGCGGCGGCGGGTGGTGGTGGTTTCGAGCGCTTCAAGGCGGGCTGGTCGTCGCTCGAGGGGTCGCCGTCGTCGCCATAGAGGTCAGGGTCGGGCACGGTGGACTTGCGGGCCCTGGACTGGGCCGTGGCGCGAGGGGCGGGCATGCGGGTGGACGATGGGAGGGAGGGAGAGAGGGGAGGGGAGGGGCGGGGGAAGAGCGAAGGGGGGGGCGGCTGGGGTGCGTGGGTGGCTTAGAGTGCAGAGAGTCGAGTGGTGGTGACTCTGTCTAGGCCAGGGAGTGGCGAGTGCATGCACGTGCCAGCGGGCACGAGAGAGAGGAGAGGGCGAGGGGCGAGCGAGTGAGAGCGGTCGGTCAACCTCCGCCGACTGCCTCCTCCCCTACCTATCTGGACAGCCTGAGAGTAGGCCCACCCCCTTAGTGACTGCATCACACAATTTATCCGCACCCGACACAATTTCCCTGAGGAGAGCCAAGTCAGCCTCTCTCTCACCCGCATCGCCACCCTCTCTCTGCTCCCACTCTCGTCGCATTCACAGCGCACAGCTTTCGAGCACACGCACACCCACACGCACTGTCGATACCAGCACACTTAGCTCGCCCAGTACTTCCCCCCGCCGCCCCACCGTCGCCTCGCCTCGCCTCGCCTCGCCTCACCCACCACCACTCTTCTCCACCATGGGCAATGACGGTGGCTCCATCCCCAAGCGCCACGAGCTCGTAAAGACAAAGACGGCCCGCTCCCGCGACTCGGACGCCGCCCTCACCCACCAGCAGTGGGCCTACTGCGCCCTCTCCAAGCTCCCGCTCCGCGCCCCCGTCGTCGCGTGCCCCCTGGGCCGCATGTACAACAAGGACGCCCTCATTGCCCACTTGCTCGCCCCGAGTCCGCTCGAGAGCCCCTACGGCATGGACGGACACCAGACCGCGGGCCACATCCGCTCCCTCCGCGACGTCGTCACCCTCCGCCTCACCCCGAACCCGGCCCTGAGCCCCTCCTCCTCCTCCGGGGACAAGGCGGGCGACGACCACGCGACGCTCGCCGGCGCAGCAGGCGCGACCGACCAGCCCCCGCCCGCGGCCTTCGTGTGCCCCGTCTCGCTCCGCGAGATGAACGGCTCGGTCCGGTTCGTGTACCGCGTCCCGTGCGGCTGCGTCGTGTCCGACTCGGCCCTGCGCGAACTGCGCAGGGTCGACCCGGCGTCGCTCTCCGCCGCCGACGAGGGCCGGCGCGTGTGCCCCGTCGACGGCGCAGAGGACGCCGAGGGCGCCACGGCCAGGGACGAGCGGTGGGTCCCGATCAACCCCAAGGGCGAGGAGGCGCAGCGCATGCTCGAGGCGTGGGACGCGCAGAAGCAGCGTGAACGGGACGACAAGAAGGCCGCAAAGGCCAAGAAGCGCAAGGCGGTCGACGCGGCGGTGGCGGACGGCGACGAGGCGGCCGCCGCGTCAGAGAAGAAGGCGCGCAAGAAGGACGCCGCCAAGCTCGAGGCGGCAAAGGCGGTCGCGGCGGCACATGCGCCCGCCGTCAAGGCGGGGGCGAGCGTGCCCAAGCTGTCGGCGACGCTTGCCGCCAAGCTCGCCGACGACAAGCGCAAGCAGAGCCCGGCCATCGCGAGCCTGTACGCCAAGAAGGGCGAGGACGAGATGAGGGTGCGTTCGCTTCCACCCTGCTATTCGACACTAGGACCTGTGCTGACTGTCGAGTGTGTCCCGCGCGCAGGACAAGGACGGGCGGAGCAACTGGATGACGATCGGCTCGTACTCGCGTTTCTGAGGCCGCTTTTGCGCGTCACCGTTGGGTTGTTGCATCGCGGGGCTCCTTTTGTTGTTGTCCTTTCTCCCCGCGGCTTCGGCGAGCGAGAGAGTCGACGAGAGTCCTGCCTTGATCCTGCCAGTGCCCGTCGCGTCTCCATCAACTCGTGCGGCGGCCGGTCCTCGCTCGTGCCTCTCCCCACTTCAAGCCATGCTGCCCCGGTCCATGCGCTCATCGCTGCTCTCTCGCAGTACTGGCTCTTCCCTCGCCCGGCCCTGCAGCGCCGCTCTCCAGTTCCCCTCGCCCTCCTCCTCCTCCTGCACCCCGCCCCCACCTCGACTCGCATCGCCCCTCGCACCCTCGTCCCGGCGCTCGCTCGCAAGCTCGGCACCACGACAGGCCCTCATCCCTTATGTCGTATCGCGCGAGGTGCGTGCGCACGGATGCTGTCTCGCTCGACTCGCGTCGAGGCGCTGACCTTGCTCGTGAGCGCACGCCGCAGCCGAGGGGCGAGAGGGTCTCTGACGGTGCGTCGCTCGCTGATTCCAGTTCTCGAGACAGCAAGGCTGACGGGAGACTACTGCCTCCTCCCCAGTCTACTCGCGCCTGCTGCAGGAGCGCATCGTCTTCCTCAACGGCCCGGTGCGTCGCTCGGCTCGCTCGACTTGCTCGCCCAGTCTCATCCAGGCGAGGGCCTTCCGGTCGAACACTCTCCCCTGATGCTGAGATCCCCCGCGCGCAGATCGAAGACGCCCTCTCGAGCGTGACAGTCGCGCAGCTCCTCTTCCTCGAAGCGGAGTCGTCGGCGCCCATCTCGCTCTACATCAACTCGCCCGGCGGGAGCGTCACGGCAGGCATGGCCATCTACGACACGGTGCGCACTCGTCGTCGCTGCCGACTCCTCTCCTGTGTCGGTTCAATGGCGCGGCTGACGCGCGGAGAGGTGCCCCCGTGGACGCGCGCGCCGAGCAGATGCAGTTCGTGCACTGCCCGGTGCACACGATCGTCGTCGGGCAGGCAAGCTCGATGGCGTCGCTCATACTCGCAGGCGGTGCGTCCGCGTCCACCCAACGTCCCCGCGTGTAAAGTCCTCGCGGCCTTGAGCGAGCGACTGACTCTTTGCTGTTGATCGCCGTTTGCAGGTGAGCCCGGGCACCGCAGCGCGCTGGCGCACTCGTCGGTCATGATCCACCGTGCGTTGACTACTCCCCAGCCCTCTCTGTGAGCGCAGGCGGCTGACTCGCGGCTCTGCTTGCTCGGCCGCTGCAGAACCGTCGGGCGGCGCAGGCGGTCAGGCGTCCGACATCTCGATCGTGGTGCGTCTCGCCCCTTCTGCCCACCGTTCCGGAAGGCCCTGATGAGTGACCGGCTGCGCGCAGGCGAACGAGATCCTCCGGGTCCGGGAAAAGATGTTTGACCTCTGTGCGTCGAAGCGTCTCTCTGTTGCTCGACCGCTTGCCTCTCTAGCTGGCAGTCAGTGAGCTGACTTGATGGAGCTGACGTGCAGATGCCGACCATTGCAAGTTCCCGACCGAAGAGCGCCAGACCGCGCGGGAGCGATTCGGTGGGCCTCCCCCTCCTCGGCCTCCTCTGCCAGTACCATCCGAGGCACTGACTCCTGTGCCACATCCGACAGCCCGGATGCTCGACCGCGACCACTACCTCACGCCCGAAGAGGCCATCAAGCAGGGCATCATCGACCAGGTCCTGAGCAAGCGGCCACGGGCAGAGGATGCGGGCGCCGCCGGTGCGGGCGAGGACGGGCACGGGCGCGCCAATGCACCGTAGAAGCTGGTGCGTGCGCGGAGGTGGAACATCGACGACGCTCGGGCGCCGGGACTCTCTCCTTGCAAGTGTAGCAGGCGCGCGTCCTCTCGCTTCTTTCCGAGCAAGTCTCCCGCCGGGCTTGACCGTCGCTGCGCGGAGCTCGAATCCTCGTTGCGCTCATGCGGTAAACGAGAAAGGGAAGGCAAGGGCTATGAAGGTACAACAAGGCCCTCTGGGCCAGGCACGACGGGAGACCTGCGGAATGGACGGCGGGAGAGGGAGAGCGAGCGAAACGAGGGAGGGAGGCCAAGGCTAGAGGATAAAGTCTTGGAGGTTGCTGTAGGTGTGGCGAGCGACGAGGACGAGGCGCGTCAGTCAATGTGTTCCTCGAGACCAAGGAACGGAACCAGGCAGCGGCAGAAGGAGGTGGTCCGCACGCACCGGTTGAGAATGATGTCGTAGACGCTCGTCATCACGACCTTGACGAGCGACGTGTCGATCGCCGTCGTGTAGTGGGTATCTGTGCGGCGGGGATGGCGTGCACCGTGAGTCCATGCGCTGGATGAGCGAGGCCAAGAATGGGGCGAGACGCACAGATCTCCTTCCGGCTCGAGCGGTTAAGCGAGACAAAGCGACGCTTGAAGTACTCCTGCCCTTCAACGACGCTGTCCGGGTTGCCTGCGTCGCGTGAGAATATCAGGATGAGAGTCCGTGCGTGACAGCGCGAGAGGCATTGGAGGGCGCACCTTCATAGTCGGGGAAGTGCACCCGGATCGGCGACACTCGTATCCGCTCCGAGAACAGGTCGAGCTGTTCAGGTGCGCACAAACTGATTTAGCAAATGGGACGGGAAAACACGCGGCCCGAGCGAGGATGGGCGACGCACCTTGTTGAGGAACAGGATGGTCGACGTCCTGACGAACCACTGCGAGTTGCAAATCGAGTCGAACAGCATGAACGCCTCCTGCATCTGGTTCGAGTCGCGGTCCTCGACGAGGAATTGCTGCACGGGCGCACCGAGGTCGGGGACGAGGTCAGCCGGGGAGTGCAACAGGCGGGGCGAGGAAAAGCGGGCACAGGCTCACGTCATAGCCCGAGAGGGAGGCGAGGAAGAGCAACGCCGTGACATTCTCAAAGCAGTGAATCCTGTGGGGAATTCGAGTCAGCACGAGCGGCAGCGAACGCGATGGAGGCGGACTGTGCGCACCACTTCTTCCGCTCACTCCGCTGCCCGCCGACGTCGAATATCCTGAGGCGCGGCACAAAGGTCAGCTTGCAGCTCAACGGGGACGACCAGACAGGAAAGCGCACCGGTACTGCATCCCGCGGTTGCCAAACGTCGTCTCGCTGATGCCCGTCGTCTTTTGTCGACACCGCAACACATCCTGCTCTGTCGGGACGTAGGAAGGGTGAAAGAGGCGGTCCAGGTTGGCACAGTAGCTGCACCGCGCGGGGAATGTCAGAATGGCGAGGCGTAGGTAGCAGGACGGCGCAAGACGTACTAGCGCGTGCTGCGGGCGAGCGGCCAGGTCAGCCCTGCGCGGGGAGGCAGCGCAGAGGGGGACGTAACTTACTTCTCGGGTATCAACAGGTCTGAGCCGTCCTTCATGAGCACCTGCTGCAGCCCTCGGTCCATCCACAGCGCCTTGAGCGGTCCGAGCAGCTCAAGCGGGAACGGCTGCCGCTCGCGCAAGTCCTCAGCGTAGATGATCTCTTCTCGGTAATCCTGTACGAGTGATCGTCAGCCTCCTGCATGCTGTGGCAAAGGGACAGGTCGAAGCGCACCAGCAGCGCCGGCTGTGCCAACTCGAACCCCTCGGTCTCGAGCACGGCCAAACACGCGCGCATCGCTTCGCGCACATTGACAAAGATCTGCTGTCGGTACTCTTCGAGCTCGGCGGGCGTGAACCCCGAGAGGTGGAGAATCTGCGGGAGCGCGAGGGTCAGTCGCCTGCGAGCCAGCGCACCATCGCTGGCAGACGGCGTCGTTGAAGACGGACCTTCATCTGCTTCTGTGAGCGATTCGAGGTCGGGAGTCAGTAAGGGGGGGCTGCCGCACGAAAAGCCGAAGAAGCGCACCAGGATCGTCGATTTGCCGCTCGACCCAGGACCTGCGAGGAGCGAGAGGTCAGTCTGTGCGTCGCGCGGACGGGCCGCTTGGTCGCACCTAGCAGCAAGATCTGCGTGCGTAGGTCTCGTCAGCTTCCTCGCAGTACGGACCGGTTGCACCGACGAGAGACGCACCTTGGCCTCGCGTGCCATCCTCTGCTCCTCATCGCGCAGCATGCGGTCAATCCCCTTCGACCTGTCGACCTCGGCCATCGACGGTTGCCCCGCTGCACCCCCTGCATCGGTGGATCCGCAAGCTCCCATCGTCGGGGTCGGAGAGTCACTGCTCTTTTGTCCAGTCGGCGGTGCGGGGCGGACGAGCGCTTTGGCAAGGCGCACAGGCGGAGGAGGCTGAGTGTGCTTGCGAAGGTCAAGCGAGTCGAGGTGTCGCCTCGAGTAGTTGACAGGTCTACGAGGAGCGGAAGTAAAGGAGAAGGGGAGGGTGTAGCTGTCGTGAACGGCCCACCAGCCAAGTCATGGCGCTCGGCAGCCAGTCATTCGGTCAGGCCGGCTCGACCGGGGCAAGGACAAAGGGACGCGCCTGATCGTGAGACAGTTCTGGCTTGGCCCTTTCCTCGCCGGAGCAATCGCATCATTGCCTGCAAAGTGCGACGCTCGTCGCACCTCCTGAGAGTGCCGCTCGTCAATGAAGCGCACTAGACAGCGTCGAGGTCGTCAGGGGTCAGCGCGGAACGTGCGCTGGCCCTTCGAAGGCGGCCCGTTCACGCCTGTTGTCGTTGTGTTTAACGGCTGACTGCGAAGCTACGGTTCGGACGGCGAGCTTTGCCCACAGCGATCCTCGAGCTCCGAGTCTGCACGCGAAACCGCTCGAACGGGGGATAGCGCGAGTCCAACGTCCAAGCCGGCGACACGACCGAATGGGCAGACTCTGCTCCTCTCGGCGAGGATCGGCGCAGTAGCCGCTGCCGTTCACTCTTCACAAGTTCCAAACTGTGCATGCGAGACGGCGACAAAGAGAGGCGGTGACAAGAGGTCGAAGAGACAAAAGCGACGGGCGGCCGAGTCGAGGACAAAGCGCTGCGGCCGCGTCGACGAGTCCCAGACCACATCAACGCTATTGGCCAATCAGGCAGGCAATTGTATTGGGGTCGGGGCGCCCGATGAGCCTCCCCTGCGACTTTTAGGAGCTGGGGCCGGTGCATCAGTGTCGTACTGGAGAGTATTAAGATAGCAAGCAAACACCTCGAGCGTGCCGCCGTCGAGCCGGGGGGTGGTGACTCCCCTCTTGTGGCCTCAGCAGCCCTCAGTCACGCTCCATCACCCGCTACGCTCACGGAAGACTCGCTTGCAGGCCCTCGCACAGCAACAGAGCACGGCCAAAGCAGCGCGCCGCTTCGCTCGACGCCCCTACACCTCACTCTAGCCGGCGCCACACCCCCTCTCCCTCATCGCCCCGTCGCGACCACCACAGGTCCCCGCCCAGCCCTTGCACGGCTGAGACTACTGTAGCGCCGTCATCAAACGCTTTTCTCGAACCACCACCGCACGTCCGCACCATGACGGCCACGCCCGTGCCCGAGGGCACCATCATCCTCCCGCCGCCGGCCATCAAAGCCATCGTCGACAAGACGGCCGCCTTTGTCGCCAAGTCGGCCAACCCCGCCCTGCTTGAGGAGAAGTTCAAGCTGCGCGAAAAGAGCGACTCGCGCTTCGCCTTTGTCAACGCAGAGGACCCGTACCACGCCTACTACGCCGACCGCCTCGCGGCCTTCAAGGCGGGCGAGCAGCCCGAGCAGAAGCCCGAGGACAAGGCTGCAGAGGACGCGGCCAAGGCGGAGGACGATGGCCGGCCCCCTGAGCCTCCCGCGCTCGAGTTCCTCGTCGAAGACCCGCCCAAAATCAACGCCGTCGACCTGTGCGTCTCTCGTCTCCACTTCAGAGGTCTGCGTGAACGTTCTGCTGACAGTGTACTCCGCAACGCAGCGACATCCTCCGCCTTACTGCCCTCTTCACCGCTCGCTCGGGTCGCAAGTTCGCGTCCGACCTCGCTGCTCGCGAGTCGCGCAACTATCAGTTCGACTTCCTGCGCCCCTCGCACTCGCTCTTCGGCTTTTTCAACCGGTGCGCTGGTTTTCACCGCTGCAGCGCCTCCATTCCTGCTGACCGAGCACTCCGTTCCGCCCCGACAGCCTCGTCGAGCAGTACACCAAGATCCTCGTGCCCTCGAAGGAGTTTGTCGCGCGCCTCGAGCGCCGCGCAGGTGGTCCTCCCGACTCGACCGCCGACCGCACCGTCGTGGGGCGCCGCGAGGTGCTCAAGGACGCGCAGGCGCGCGTCGAGTGGGAGAAGTGGGAGTCGACGCGGCGCAAGGAGGCCGAGGACCAGGCCGAGCAGGAGCGGATCGCGTTCGCCGAGATCGACTGGCAGGACTTCAAGGTCGTGTCGACGATCGAGTTCACCGAGAACGACGAGGCAGGCATCGCCGAGCTGCCGCCGCCCATGAGCCTCGCAGAGGTTGAGAACATGAGCATCGCGCAGAAGAAGATGGCCGCCATGATCATGGAGGGCAAGGAGGTTCCGGGGGGCGCAGGGGACGACGACGGCGCTGCGAACGACGAGGAGGAGATGGAGATGGAGGAGCCGTCTGACGACGAGGAGCAGGCGCCGGCAGCCGCCGAAGTCGTCGAGCAGAAGCGCGAGGACGTCGTCGAGATTACTCAGGTCGATTCGTCTGCACCCGTCAAGATCCGCAAGGACTACGTCCGCAGTGCGTGGAGTCTCTCTGCGTGCTCGTCACCACCCCACAGCGCTTGACTGACCGCTTTCCTTTGTCCGCACCCGCAGGCAAGAAGAACAAGGCGGCGCCGGCGTACACGACGTTCGAGGGTCAGCAGGTGCCGGTCGACGAGCTGAGCAAGCACATCCGGTACGAACTGCTCGACCCGCGGTGGAAGGAGGAGAAGAAGCAGGCCGACCTCAACCGCGCAGCGTCGGCGGTCATGCCCGGCGGCACCGACGTCTCGGCGTCGATCCGCGCCATCGCCGCGCACCGCCCCGACATCTTTGGTGGCGACATTGGCGACGCCGAGAAGCAGAAGCAGGCCGAGCGCGTCGCCCAGTCCAAGGCGCGCGAGAAGAACGTGTGGGACGGTCACGCCGCGTCCAAGGAGTCGATCACGCTGCGGTACCAGCAGACGGCCAACTTTGACGAGCAGATCGCCGCCATCCACAAGAGCAAGGGTGTTCTCCCGACGGAAGAGTCCAACATCGGGCCAGCGCTCCCTGCCGGTGGAACGGCACCGGCGCCGACGACGGGCATGCACGAGCCGACGGTGCTCAGCGGCGGCGCGACCATCTCGGCGGGCCCGCAGCGGCAGGACCAGGTGACGATCGAGCGCACGACCCAGAACGACTTCCGCTCCGTCGGTCTCCCGCCCGGTTTTGCTCCGTCGCCCGCGCCCGCACCCGCACCGGTAGCGGGCGACGCAGACTCGGCCGCCTCTGTCACCGACGCCAACACCGCACCGCTCCCGGCAGGCCTGCCGCAGCGCCCGCAGGTGTCGAACCCAGGCGAGGCGCTGCCCGGTCCCGGTCCCGGCTCGCTGCGCGCGAACGAGACGGCCTCGCCCGCGCCTGCGCCGGCAGCAACGACGGCCGGTGTGACGCGCCCCGCACCCGACGCGGATGGCGAAGGCGACGAGCCGTCTGCCAAGCGCGCGCGGACGGACGACGCCCCGACGATCGTCAGCGAGGAGGAGTGGCTCGCGAGCCACCCGAACCCGATCAAGGTCCAGGTGCAGCTGCCGGACTATGCGGCCAAGCCGGCGTGGGGTTGCAAGGGCCAGCGGGTCGAGCTCGAGGTGCCGCTTACGCTGCTCGTCGGAACCGTGCGCGACCGCATCGCTGTGCGTGCCTTTCCTTTTGCTCGCAAGACTGCTCGAGAGACTGACCGCGCCTTTCTCTCGTGCAGGCGACGGTGGGCGTCCCCGTGGGCAAGCAGCGCTACCTGTACAAGGACCGCATCCTCGCCAACACGACGACGCTCGCGACGCTCAACCTCGACGACGGCGACGTCCTCCAGCTCCAGATCAAGGACAAGAAGTGAACCGGGTCGCGCTCCTCTTCCACTGCACCGTCTATCTGTAACGCTGTCCTGTCTCGAGGTCGTCTCACAGCGTCGCGTCTGGGTCAGAGCGAGAGAGAGACGAGCCACGCAAGCCCGGCAAGAGGCTGTGAATGAGCTGCAACGGTACAAGGGGCTCGCTCTACCTCGTCGTGGCTTCTCCTCGTCACCTCACTCGCTCGCTCGCTCAGACCACCTCGTACTTGGGCGGGCGGCCGGCGTACATGTCCATCTTGGGCGGGCGACCGTACCTCGGCTCGGGGCGGTCTGCGGTGCGAGGCACCCGGGCAACGTCAGTTTCTCCGCGCACTGACGGCCGGCGAGTGGAAGCGGAGAGAGCGTGACGCACTGAGCACGTCGGTATAGATGCCGCTCACGTCCTTGTCCCACACCTGGCGGAAGAAGCTGACGCCGCGGCACGCGAGGCCGTGCTCCTTGACAAAGTCGCGCACCGAGAAGCCCTCGCGCGCGGGGGCCTGCTCGGCCGAGAGGTTGAGCTGCGAGGGCTGCTCAAGGAGGAGGACGGTGTAGCGGTGGTAGGGGGTGCCCTTCTGCGGGTGGGGCGGGACGTAGGAGAGAGTCGAGGGGAGGGAAGAGAGGGCGAGCGGGGAGGAAGACGTTGCCGAGAGGGGGACGTTGGGGCTGTCGTGTGGGTGCTCGGTCAGTCATCGAGCTGCGTGTAGCCGGAGCCAGACGAGAGGCGCACATGAGGAGGTGGGCAAATGTGGTGAAGGTCTGGTTGAACTCGTCGGGGACGTCTGCGGGGGTCCGACAAAGTCAGGGGACATATTTGTTGCTGCGTAAGAGTAGCTCGACGCACCGGGGTCGATGACGAGGAGGGTGTAGAGGCGCTCCTCCGAGTGGTAGACCTGCACGGACACGTCGAACGCTTCCCGGGTCTACGAGATGTTCGAGCTGGTCAGCGCGGCCACAACGCAGCTCCTGCGGACCATTGCGAAGAACCCCAACGCACGTCTGCTGGCTTGGTGAAGACTCCCGGCTCGATGGTCGAGCCTCCAACCGCGAGACGCACGTCGGCGGCCGGCTTGATCTCGGGCAGCAGGTCAGGCGTCACGTGCATCTGGGTCACGCGCTGCATCTGTGGCGTGTATCCTCGTAGTCAGCATCGCCGGCGGATGAAGAGGGTCGCGACACGGCACGCACGAGGATGGCCAGGTCGCCGTCTTTCCGCCATGCCCGCTCAGCGAGGTGACGGTAGACCGGCTTGGAAAAGTCGGCTGTGGGAGAGATCATGTTGTCAGCGTCCGCTCTGCCGTACTCGATAGCGCCCTGCGGCGTCAGGCGTCCCGCCAGCGAGTCCTCATCGCGACCTGGCAGTCCCTCCCGCCTACACAGCTCTGGGGCCTCGCTGCCACCGCGAAAAGTCCCCCAGAGAGCCTTTCTTCTAGAAGACCCAGTGGAACCCCGAGAAGAATGGGCGTGCTCACCGTGCCCGTTCTTTGCCCTCCAGCGAGTCTCTGGGTCGTTGCTCCATGCCTCGATCTCGAGCTTGTCGAGCTGCGCCTGGTCGGCCTGTCGCTTCTTGAGCTCTTCGAGCTGTGCGAGCTTATGGTCGCGGTCCTGCTGGATGTAGGCGAGAGCGTGGTCGTACGCGGGGAGGGTGCCCGGCTGCACTGGAGGCTGGTAGCTCGCCGACTGGGCGGGCTGAGCCGTGGTCGACAAGGCACGCTTGCAGGTGCGCAGTGCGAGGCGGGAGCGCTGCATCTCTGGCAAGCGGGGGCGGGCAGAGGTGGGCGAGTCGACCTCATCCTCTCCTCCTCTCGCCTTTCCTCCTCCCGCCTCGAATCTCCGAGACACACACCGTCCCTCAACAGCCAGACTTCGTGCGCACCCCTCAAATAGTACAATACTCAGTCATGTACAAGATCTGCCCGGTAACAGCTCGAGCTCGGCTAGGTCGAGCTCGCCTGCAGGTGTCTCGTTCGTTGCTCGTTCGAGTCGTCCAGTCTGCCCCCCCAGAGCTTCACTCAGTCCGCCCAGCGATCTCTTGTATGTGCCAATCCGGTGGATGAACGAACAGACCGAGGCACACGCCATGCATCACCACTGTCATGTGCAGTCACGATGCGCCCGGGCCCTCTTCGAGGCGCGCACGAAGGTGCGTGGGGGCGAACTGGGCAGGCTCCAAGCTTAGAGCCCGAAGGGACCAACTTGAGCGTTAGCGCTACCAGCGATACAACCACGAGGAGGGGCGATACCCTAGCCGTCGGCAGCGAGGCGCAGACCGTCGGCGGGGACGTCGAGCAAGAGGGCAGGACACGCGACCCGAGCCTGAGGCCTGAGATGGACCTCAGCCGCTGGTCGACTTAGACATCGTTTCGCCGCAGTCGAAGGCGCTGCACTGGCCGACGTGCGAGCGCCGGAGGGACGTAGCGACGAGGTCGAGGAGGTTGGCGACGGCGTGAGCAACGACGGCGCGGCCGGCTCGCGCGAGCCGGACACAGGCGTCAACAGCATCTGGCGCCCTGGCCCCTCGACAAAGCACAGTCGTCCTCGTGAGACGTGCGGAGGTTGGGATGCGAGCGAGGGACGCAGGGGCGTGTGCGCAGCACGAGTGTTTGAAGCCCGGAACCGCGTCTGAACTGCGCAGGCCGTGGCGAAGGCTCCTCGTCAAGACAGTCGCATTCGTCTCGAGGCCTCACTTGCGCGCGGACGGCGCAGTGACATGTCCGGAAGAGGCGAGCTGAGCGCTCGAGCTGCGAGGGTGACCAGCGGGCGCGAGCCAGCGGGGCGTTCTGTGTGTCGCCAGAGGCTTTGAGAGAAGCGCGCTGGCTGACGCAAGAAACGCGGGATGAGCTGGGACCAGTGCGTGAGCCGGTGTGAGATGAAGGGGTTGACCGAGCGAGATGAAGCTGTCGGTCGAGTGTTTGGCACGGCCGGGCACGTGCGCGGAAAAGCGCGCCGACTCCAAGTTTGGCGTCCGGCGTCGGCGCGGGGAGGCGCAGGAGCCACCCGGGCGACAACTCTCTCGCTCGCTCAACCTGTTGCTCTTCCTCTCCTTCTGCTTATCCGTTCCTGCATCCTACCTCCCACCTCGTGCCGTCCGTACAAGCCTCGTCGCCCACGTCGCCATGCTTCTCCCGCTCCTCTTCGCTCCCGTCGCCTCCGCGGCCTACACCCACTACAGCCTGTCAGTCCCTCAATCGGTCCTCCTCTACTACGTGCGACGGCAAGCTGACACGCCCTCGCACCCACAGCGGCAACCTCCCGCACACGAGCGAGTCGGGTCAGACGGGGGTGAGCCGCCGCTCGTCCCCTCCATTCAATGACCGACGACGCCCAATCTTCTAGCGCGCGAGCGCGTGTTTGCGCGCGTTCCGAGTTCCGTTGACTGACAGGTCTTTGTGCACCCCTCGCAGTACAACGACTGCGGCAGCGCCGACAGCCCGTCGTCCATGTGCGCCGGCGCCCGCGCCCGGTCCTCCCGTTGTCGACGGACCGAGCGCGCTGACCCCATTCTCTCATCACCCCCCGGCAGGTGCCAGACTGCGCACGTCAACAGCGTGACGGACTTCTGCCTGTGGGCTCCCCCAACGCCCGGGGGGACCGTCGGCGACACGGAGGAGATCGAGGTTGCCTGGTGCACGGCGTCGGGGCACGGCGCCCGCGTGATGCCTCAAGGCACGATCCACAGCGCCCACTACTTGAAGACCCCGCACTACACGCAGGTCACGGGCACGGGCGACTTCACAAAGATCAACATCCAGGCGGGCGACGACGGCGGAGAGCTCGACCCGCACGGCGCGACGGGCTTTGGCAACCCGATCGGCTCGTTGGTCTTTAACAATGGCGAACAGATCCACGAGTGGACGTCCTTTGTGCGTTATCCCTCACTGCTCCTCGTTCTGCTCCACCCCTTCCAAGACTCCTCCTGCGGCGCCGCCTTTACCGTCACTCCTCCCTGCGGACCCAGGAACTGATGCGACCCTCCCTCTGTGCAGATCTCTGACCACGAATACTGTGCGCAATCTCGCTAGTGCCTGGTGGTCCTCCCCTTGGCCACGCTCGCCGCTGACTCTGGGCCCTCCAACTCCATCAGGCTTCCGCATTTGCCACGATGCGGCCGACGCATGGCTGTGGTGCCAGCACATCTACGACTTGCAGGGTCCGGCGCTTTGCTCGTTCAGCTCTGCATGGAGCGAGCCTTGCTGACGCGCGCTCGTCCTGTCCGCAGGCTGCGCGTGAGTTGACTTGAGGGGGCCGCGTCCGCCCGCGGCCTGGCGAGCTCAAAACTGATCTTGATTGTGTCCACAGCTGGAACGAGCCCGGTAACTACGGGTCAGGCTTCGACACCTGCGACGGCGACTCGACCGAGTAGTGCGTCCAGCCCTCTCCGCTCGAGCCACTGGGCGCTCACACGCTCAAACGCTCACACCCTCTTGCCCTCCAGCCCGCCCGGCATCTACAATGTCAACGGACAGCTGTCGACTTACCAGCAGAGCCAGGGCCCTGCACCGACGGCACACGCGGCGGGCAAGTCGTCCAACTGCCAGGCGGTCGCTACGGTCGGCGGTCAGGCCGCTGTCGTCGCTCCAGCGTGCGTCCCCACCCTCTGTCCACTGCTTGCTCGCTCGTGGCTGACCTCATGATCAGCAAGAGCACTTCGGCGCCGGCTGCGTCCTCCTCGGCGGTCTCTTCGTCGGCTTCGTCTTCGTCCTCGCTCCCGATCGGCAGCTCCTCCGCCTCGGCATCGCTCTCGGCCTCGTCGTCGTGGACCACCTCGCTCGTCTCGTCCACGTCGTCTGTACTCTCGTCGTCCTCGTCCTCAGCAAGCAGCGACTCGTCCTCCGCCGCCGCGAGCTCGACCCTCTCGTCTTCGAGCGCGCCCGTCTCGACCGTCACTCTGACGTCGAGCCTCTCCTCCGCCTCGTCCACCTCCGCCCCGTCGTCGTCGTCGTCCAGCGGCGTCCCCGCCGCAGGCCTCGTCGCGAGTGGCACGTCCAACGCAGGCCGCGTCGTCGTTGGCGCAGGCGCGTCGCTCCTCGCTGTCGCGGGTGCGCTAGCCCTCATTGCCTAGAGTATCCTCTCTTCCACAGACACGTGCGCGTGACAAGCGACCATATCCACTAGATACCCCGTTTGTCCTGCTAGAACGTGCCGCCTCTCCTCTCTGTCTTTCGTTCCCACGGTCCCTGGTTTGTCGCTCGCGCCCCTTTGGTTTATTTCCCGCCCCGACTGGCTGTTGGTGGCCCCGCACGCTCGTTCCCTTGCGTCGCTCACTCGTGACATGCACAGACACTCTCTCGGCATCCTCATTGGCGACGTCCCATTGCGAGAGAGACGGAAAGAGAGGTACAACAACAGCGAACGCGAGGCCGACAACCCGGTACTGCCTGATTCACCTCATGCACGCCAGTACTGTGCTACTGAGTGAATGCGGTCGAGCACACTTGCGAAGTAGCTCGTGTCGTTGAGGAGAGCCTCAAACTCGTGGATGGCCTCGTCCTCGGACAGCGAGAGGAGGAACTTGTCCTGGACCTGCGAGCACATCCCAGGGACAGTCAGCGCCGAGAAAGGACGCAGACCAAGGAAGCCCAACGAGCGCACCTTCATGACGGCCTTGTCCGGCTCGACCCTGATGTCGGGCACGTCGGCCTCGACCATGAGCGCGACGAGGTTGATGAGCAGGTTGGCGTTCTTGCGCAGGGTCGTAAAGCCCGTGAACGACAGGCTCTTGAAGCGAGCGTAGTGCGGACTGTGAATCCCTCCGAGGGCGTCGACCATTTCCTTGCACACTTTGACGGCCGGCGGGAACGGCTTGGGGTCGCGCCCGAGGATGTAGCCAAAGTCGACTGGCGAGCCGACGATGTCTCGGGTCAGCGAGTGCGACGACGGAGAATGAGAAAGAGAGGATTGCGCACCGTGGAAGAAGTGGCCGTCGGGCGAGAGGAGCAAGTTGTCGAGGTGGCGGTCACCAACGCCGAGCAGGTACGTGACGACGCAGTAGCCGGCTGGGCGGGCTCGGCATCAGCTCCATCCCCGTGTCGATAGAGACGAAACCAGACGCACCGCAGCTGCGAATGTACGTGTCAAACACCTCTGGCTGGACGCCGTACGTCCCGACGCTCCCTGGGTCGGCGTGGTGCTCCCTCAAGTACCCGAGCAACCCTTGCGCGCCGTACTCGTTCGTGATGTCCTGGAGCGTGCGGCTCGGCACAAACTGGACCATGCCGTCGAGCGGGCCCGTCGCGAGGACGCGGTACGGAGTCAGCTTGAGGTCGAGGTTTTCCTTGCGCAGGAGGCGGTCCATGAGCGTAAAGAGCTGGATGACGAGCTGGTCCTGTCGGAGGTCGTCCCCGTTCTTGAAGATGACGGGGAACGGCTCGCCGCCGTCGCCCGTCAGGAGCTGCAGCCTGAGCGGGAAGAGGTTCGACTTGAAGACGCTCGACGCGTCGGCGTCGATGCCCGTGACCGAGATGCGCGCGTCGAGTGGAAGCGGGATCGGCGGCGAGAAGGTGCTCAGCCCGGACGCGGACGACGCGAGCGCGGCGCGCAGTTTGTCGATCTTCTTGGGGCGGGCGTCCTTGGACAGGCGAAGCGACGACGCGAGCTGCGTGATGCGCGCGATGAACTCGCTCTGCCGTCGCAGCGCGTCGAGCTGGTCCGGTTCGCCTGGGCGCTGGAGCTGCGAGTCGCTCGCCGATGTCAGGGTCAGCTTGGCTTGATGTATGCCCGAGGGGGCGAGGGACGACGCACCTCCTTGATCCTCCGCTCAAACTTGCGCGCCACGTCGTCAAACAGCCTTCCACGCGCCTTGTCCTCCCGCTCAACCTGGATGTACCAGTACAGCGTGTTGCCCAGCACCGGATTCCTCGCACTGCGCTCGACAAGAAAGTCCTCGAGCGTCGGCAAGTCCGAGAAGCCTGCGCCTGGTGCTGCGCCGCAGGTCGAGTGCCGCACGTGCGAGTGCCGCAGTGATGCGCTGGGCGAGATGGACGACGACGAGGGCGAGGAAGGTGGAGGTGCGGGCTCAAACTTGAGCGCTTGGACGAGTTGGAGGAGGTAGAGCACAAGTTCCTGCCGGCGGCATGCAGAGTCAGTCACGTGGCTCGCGATGTACAAGGACCGAAGCGCACCTCGTCGTCGGCGCGTTCGAGCTGCTTGACCGCGTACGCCCTGACCCTTCGGTCCCGGAACCCCTCCGCCGGACCCAGCAGCTCGAGCGCGTCGTCCATCTCGACCTCGCTCCACATGGGGAGCAGCGTCTCGACAGCCTGGGTCGCCTCTCCCGGGTCGGACCACACGACGCTCTTTAGGAACTTGGTCAGGGCGCGCTTGTCGCGCGTGAGGTAGAAGCGGAACTTCCACACGAGGTCGCGCTGAGGTGTCGTGAGCTCTTGCGTCGGCGGGTAGCGCAGGATCTCCTGTGCGAGGGTGCACGACAAGACAGTCAGTCCAGCTGTCCACAACGAGGAAAGGGCTCGCTCGAGCAGACGCACGTTGAGCTCGTCGCGGATCTTGGCATTCGGCTTGAGCTCGCGGTCGAGCGGTCCGTTGCGGTGGTCACGCACGAGGCGACGGTGCTTGGCCTCAACCGGGTTCTTGCGCACGATTTCGGGGTCGATGATGGTGAAGAGCGTTGGCTCGGACGACGAGGTCTGCGCAGAGGTCGACGCCGTGCCTGGCCCGGTCGTCGTTGTCGGACCGAGACCTGATGAGAGGTTGAGCGAGGACAACACGGGTAACGGGTACTCCTGCGGGTGTGGGTGATCCAGTCAGACCCGAGTTCGGGCAGCAGCAAGCAAGCGGGGACAGCGACAAACCGGCTCGCTGAAGACGACGGGGAAGTCGAACCGCGGCAGGTCGATGTACAGGAAGAGGTTGTCTGACTTTTCCGACTCGGCCTGTGGCAGCAGCGAAGGTCGAGTCAGTCGAGCTGGGCGGCGAGGCAAGCCAGGGGCGCTTGATCAAGCGCGCTCACCTTGTGGATCTTCTCGATCTGCCTGAACGCGAGCTTGTCGAGCCAGTCGAGACGCGCAATGTCGCCGCGCTCGTGCCTCCTCACGAGCTTCTCGAGCCTGCCCATCTCGTCTTTGAGCCCGACCTTGCTGGGCGTGTCGGACTCGACGCGCCCGTCCGCCTCGGCGCCCTTCCACAGGAAGAGGCGCTGCTTGCCCTTCTTGAGGGTCGACTTGTTGCCAAACAGGCGCAGGGTCGCGCCCCCGACGACGGCGAGCCTGCGCGGGCCGGCGATGTCGAAGACGGTGACGGCGAGCTGGGCCGAGCGGGGGAGGTCGCGGTACTTGACGGGGAGGGTGACGTGCTCGTTCCAGTCGACTTGGGCGCGCGACTTGAAGCTCTTGTGGGCCGTCTGGACGGGCGGGACGAGGCGGTTGTTGTCGGCCCAGAGCTCGAGGCGGACAAAGAGGTCCGAGGGGGTGGCCTGCTGGAAGCCATGGTGCTTGAGTGCGGGCTCGTCGAGGAGGTCTGTGAGGGGCCTCTGCGGGAGGTGACCCTGGAACGACGCGACGCGGACCGTGACGAGCCTGTCGAGGTCAGAGTGCTTGATGAACGAGAGCTGAGTCTCGAACTCTCGTGACGACGGGTGGGCGAGCGAGTCCATCCCGGGGCTAGGCGCAAGAGTCCGCAGAGTCTAGAGGCCAGCACAGTCAGTCGACGAGCGATACCAGAGGCTGAGGGAGACGAGGGGAGAGAGACGACGACCCGAGGTGGGGAGGGCTGGCAGCGAGGTGCCCGCTCTTCCTCCACCACGTTGCTAGGCTGCAGGACACACCGCAAGTAAGGCAGCTTCATGCCCCCAAAGAAGCACCTCGACGCGCCCATCTCGAGCGCATCCTTCCTCGACCTCAAGGCACAGCTCTCGTCCGTTCCCTCCTCCTCCCGGGGCCTCCCTCCCCCCCGCTGATTCCGTGTTCCGGCTTCACACAGCAAGCACGAAGACGACCTCCACAAGTCCCGCGAGACCGGACAACCCTCGCACATCGTCGGCGGGGTCCAGCGAGGCGCCACCAAGCGCCTCCCAGCGTGGGCCAGGCAGAACAAGGGCGTCGCAAAGAGGCAGGCCAGGGACGAGGTCGTCTACGAGGACGATTCCCATACGGCAAACGGAACGAGGGATCCGCAGCAGGTCAAGGCCCGCCTCGAGAAAAAGGCGGCCATCTATGACAAGATCCGGTGCGCTCCCCTCTTTCGCTTCTCCCATCCTCCTTTCCCTGTCGTTGTCGCGCGCTGACCACCGTGTGTGCTTGTGCAGCAAGGGCAAGACGGGTGGCCTAAGCGAGGCGCAGATTGATGCCCTCCTCGTCGACTTTGACGGGCGCTCTGCCTCTCCTTCTGGCTCGTCTGCGTCCGGCGCCGACTCGGACGAAGACGACATGGTGCGTCTCTCACTCGTCCTGTGCGCGAGAGACTTCTCGCTGATGCCCACCGGAGTCACAGCCCGCCGCGCCGCTCACGCACACGCACGACCCGCTCGTCGAGTTCACCGACGAGTTTGGCCGCACGCGCCTCGTCCCGCGGTCAGAAGTGCCGCGCGGGGCGCCGTTCCGCGACCCAAACGCAGGGCCTGAAGCACGCGTGCAGTACCAGGACGGCGCGGGCCAGTTTGCGCCCAGGGTGGACGAGCGGGTGCCCAAGGTGGCCAAGGACGAGGGCCAAGGACCGGATCCGTGCGTGTCTCTCTGCGACTGTCCCGCCGTCGCAACCGCGAGACTGACTCTCGTCTCGATCAACCGGGCGCCCGCAGCTCCAACGTCTTCTACGGCGACCAGACGTCGTTCCCCGTGTACGAGCCCGACCCTGCCATCCTCGCGCAGCGGGCCGCGACCCTCGCCGCGGCGGCGGCCGCGCCCCTCGTGGACCACTACTCTGCGACGGGCGAGAACCGCACGCGCGGGGCCGGGTTCTACGCCTTCAGCGCGGACGAGGGCGAGCGCCAGCGCGAGATGGAGGCGCTTGCGCGGGAGAGGGAGGAGACGGAGCGGAGGAGGAGGGAGAGGGCGGAGGTGGGGGACCGGGTCAAGAGGGAGAGGGACAGGGAGAGGGACGAGAGGAAGAGGAGGATTGAGGACAAGAGGAGGGAGGTCGAGGAGCGGAGGCGCAAGCGTGTCAAGGAGGCTTGAAGAGGGACGTCATGTCGGTGTGTTGTAGCCGTCGCGCGCCGGTTGTCTTGTTGTACCGCCTACTCGCACGTCACACGCCCAGCGGCTCAACCTCCACTGACGGGCGGGATCGGGCACACGACCTCGCCCCCCTTGAGCACCACGGTCGCCTCGTCCTCGTCGTCGACCATCTCCTCGTCGACGCTCCACGCGCACCGCTCGAGCACGCGCGCAAACTCGTCGTTGCCGGCGTGGACCTCGGTGGTGAGGTACTGCCGGAGGCGCGCGAGCGGGAAGGGCGAGGGCGAGCGAGGGAGGGCGACGCGTTGCGATGAAGGCTCCGAGGCCAGAGAGGTGCGCACGCCGGCAAAGTAGAGGAGCGTGATCTGGTCGTCGTGGCAAGAGTCAGCTCGGGACATGCTGTGTGGGGTGTGGTTCGCCCCGCACCTCGGCCATCTCGCCGTGGGTCGAGTGGAGAGAGGGAGGAGGGGAGGGGTGCCGGAAGGTGGGGGGGGGGGGGGGGAGAGGGAAGAGGCGATGTCAGCCTCGTGCTCTCGAGGGCTCGTCGATAGTGCTCGCAGTGTCTTGCCTGGAGAATGACGCGGCGCGCAAGACGAAGCCGCCCGCTCTCGCGCGGCACAGACCCTCCTCGCTCTCCTCGCCTCGAGAGAGGATATCTCACAGCGTCGAAATGCAATACACCCAATGCGCCTCGCTCTATGCACGGATACTCGGTCTGCTCTAGATGAACTTGTTCTTCTCGAGGTAGTCGACGATGATCTGGACGCCCGTGGGGATGTCGACCTCTGCCGTCTTGATGTGCAGCTCGGGCTTCTCCGGAGCCTCGTACGGCGCAGAGACGCCGGTGAACTCTGCAGGGAGCGCGAAGTCCGTGTCAGCACACGCTACCGCTACCGCTAGCAGCGTCGACAGCGGGGCTGACCGAGCAACGCCGCCGGCGCACGGCGTGAGACAGGCCGACACGAGAGCACTCACCCTTGATGACGCCCGCGCGCGCCTTGGCGTACAGGCCCTTGGGGTCACGCTTCTCGACCTCCTCGAGCGGGGCGTCGACAAAGACCTCGAGGAACGGGATGTGGCTCTCGTCGTGGATCTTGCGCGCGAGGGCGCGGTCGGCCAGGTACGGCGAGATGAAGGCCGTCAGGGTCGTCGTGCACGACGAGGCGACGAGCTTGGCGACCTGTGAGAGCGCGTGTGTGTCAGCTTCTTGGGTCACCCCATGTGAGGGAAATCGCCTTGCGCGAGGCGAGGCGACGCGTCCCCCGGGGCAACGAGCGAGCCCGACGACAACGGACCTCTCCAACGCGGCGGATGTTCTCCTCGCGGTCCTTGGGCGAGAAGCCGAGGTCCTTGTTGAGGCCGAAGCGGACGTTGTCGCCGTCGAGGCGGAACGCGCGCTTGCCCTTCTGGAGGAGCTCGAGCTCGAGCGCGCACGCGAGCGTAGACTTGCCCGAGGCTGCGCATGGATACGTCGAGGGTCAGCGTCCAGGCGACAAGACGAAGGAGCGCCTCTGGCGGCCCGGCGGAACAGGCAGCTCCAGCCGCAGCGCAACAGAGAGCGGCCGACGCACCCGAGAGACCAGTGAACCAGATGGTGACGCCCTTCTGGCCGACGAGCTCTTCGCGCTGCTGCTGCGAGACGCCCTCGTGCCAGACAATGTTCTTCGAGACGGGGACCGAGGTCGAGTTGGGCGCCGACATGCTGGTTGAGAAGGAGGGTGGTGAGGGGGTGCGCTGCAGTGACGGCAGAGACAGAGGGTCAGCGCGCGAGATCTTGACATGTCTGAGTGCACTGCTTCGGCCCGAGCAGCAGTACAGGGCGGGTCGAGAGGAGCGCCGGCAGAAGCGCGCGAGGTGGAGGAGGGCCGAGTCCTGGATGGACGGGGCCGCGGGAGCCGCTCAAGGGCGTGGCGTGGAGCTTGACGAGAGCTGTAGAGGCGCACATTACTCACAGGGAGGAGGAGGCGTAAGCGAGTGAAAGGCAGCCAGAGAGAGGAGAGGGGACGGGACTCACGGACTCACACCCAAGCGAGATCACGCCAACGAGCGAGCGAGCGAGCGCCCAGTCCAGAACCAAATGTCAACCCATCCTCGCACAGTGATGCAACGGGCCCGTGAGGCGCTCCAGTGGTCACTTGACACGTCCCGACAACTCACAGACCCTCCACTTTACACGCGGCATCGACGAGCGAGGCCTCGTGCTCGTCGTCCTCATCTCCCGAGTCTCGCTCCTTCAAGTTGAACTACCTCGCCGCGCCCGCCCGACATGGCCAGCGAAGCACTCAAGCAGGCTATGGCAGACCTCTCCGCATCAGGCGACGCGCCCGAACTGGGCGCTCCTCTCCCGCCCTCGCGCCTCGGCACCCAGGACCACTGGAACGAGGTGCGCGTGCCCTCCCCCTCACACGCCGAGCCGCTCGACGAATGTGCTCACCTGACTCGCACCCACTCAGGTGTACGAGCGCGAAGTCAGGATATTCCAAGAGATCGGCGACGAGGGAGAGGTGTGGTCCGTCTCGAGCCTCCCCTCCCCGTTCAAGACGCTCCTCGTGGCGGCGAGCTCACCCCGGCTGTGCCCGTGCAGGTTCGGCGAGGACTCGGCGCAGGACATGGTCGAGTGGGCAGAGGAGCACTTCTCCCGACTCGACAGCCGCATCCTCGACGGTGCGCTTCCTGCAGCTGCGCCTCGACTGCCTCGCACCGCTGACCCTCCTGCTCGGCTTCAGTCGGCACCGGCAACGGGCAGCTGCTCTTTGCCTTCTCCGCCGCAGGCTACACCTCCCTGACCGGCATCGACTACTCGCCCCTCTCGATCAAGCTCGCGCAATCCATCCTCGACGCGCGCCTCGCATCCGACGAGCACACCGTCTCGTCGCCTCCTCCCGTCTTCTACACGGCCGACATCCTCGATGTCGCACTTGGCAACGCGGTGCCGCACGTGACGGACCACGAGGCAGCGTGGGACCTCGTCACGGACAAGGGGACCTACGACGCCGTGTGCCTCAGCGACGAACGGCGACAAGGGCGCAGCCTGAGGGAGCTGTACGTCGAGAGCGTCGCAAAGCTGCTGCAGCCAGGAGGACTCTTCCTCATCACGTCGTGTGCGTTCCGCTCTCTTTCTTTCATGCGCTGCTTTTTCTCGCGCCTACCCTCAACTGACCCTCTCTCTCTCGCGCGCGCGCACAGGTAACTGGACCCAAGCCGAGCTGGAAAAGGCGTTTGTGACGCCTGCAACCGGTGCGCATGGTGTCGCGAGCCTCCGTCGTGCCCGTCAGCATGCTGACTCTGTAGGACGCGACCAGGCCTCACCGTCCACTCGCACGTCCCGCGAGCGAGCTTCCAGTTCGGCGGAAGCACGGGGTCGAGCATCACGACGGTGGCGTTCGAGAAGCAGAAGCCGCAATGAAGGGCGCCCGCCGTCCGCCATTCCATGTGCCTGACCTTCTCTCGAGAGGACTGCGCACCTCATTGTCGCCATGCTCTCCGCTTCTCTTGCTCAGTCTGTCTGCAAGTGGAGATAGTCGGCATTTACACCCCCAGACGCGCTCCCTACTCCAACCCAGGCTCGCTCTTGACCCTCTTGAGCTCCGGCTCTGCCCCCCCTTCCTCCCCGACTCCCTGTTGCCCTGCCGCAGCCGCCTGGGCCAGAGCCGCGTCGTCGTCCTCTGGCGCGGGCCGCTTCTTCGACGCCATGGCGGCCGCAGCGACGGCCGCGGGCGTCCCCTCGCGCGAGGGGAGCGCGCGCGTGCCCGTGCCTGTGCCGGTCCCCGCCGCAGAGCGGAGCGCCTGCTGCGCCTGGGTCGCCTCGGCGTGGCACGTCGCGTGATAGAGCTGCGGAACCGTCCATCGATGCCTGTCAGCCTTTCTTTCGCCCTGCCGCCCTGAGGGAGTGAGCGAGAGAAATTGGAGACGCACGACCCCATCGACGACGACCGCGTTCCACCACACCCACTCCTCCTCGTCGTCGCTCCACTCGCTCTTGAGCTTGTCCTGACAGACAGGGCACGGCCTGTCGCCGAGGCTCTCGCCCGCGCCCGCGGCCGACGCAGGCGGGACAGGCACCTTGAGCTTGCGCAGCGCGGCGCGGTCGATCGTGCTCGCTCCGCCGCCTGGTCCCGCCGCCGATGTGGAGGGGGGCTGCCCCGTGGTTGAGAAGCCCGCAGAGGGGGCGACCTCGCCCGTCGTCTCGTCCGAAGCGTACCACGCCTGTTTACATCGTCTTCGAGCGTCAGTTCCGTGTCCTCGGCCCTCCCCTCGCTGGACCAATAAGAAATCGAGACAGAGAGAGAGAGCAGCGCACCTCCTCCCCCGTGAACCACCCCCTCCCCGCCGTCCTCCCCGCCGCCTCGCGGACGCGCCTCTTGTGCTTGAAGTGCCAGTCGAGGTGCTGGTCCATCTTTTTCTTGCCCGTCGCCGAGGGGAAGAAGCGCAGGCCGCACTGGGCGCACGGGAGCGCGAGCGCGAGGTACAACAAGCCGGGGACGTGCGGGCGCGGACTGCGGGGCCGGGAGGAAGTGGGCGGAGACACGTGGGGTCAGTGTCTTGTTGCGCCCCGAGGCAGGCAAGCAGAGTGAGAGAGGAACGCACGCAGCCACTTCGGCGTTGCTGAGCCCGACGTTGAGCATCAGGATCTCCTCCTCCCACCCGCGCGCCATCTCGTCCTTGTCGGCGCCCGGGCCCGCTCCTCCGCCTCCCAGCGCAGGCTTGCCCTCGTCCTCCGCCTTGACCGCGCCCGCACCCGCGGGGGGATCCTCAGCCTTGGGTGCAGCAGCAGCGGTAGCGGCGGGCGCGAACAGGTTGGCGAGCGCCCCGGAGGCGGACAGCTGCGAGAGGAGGCCGAGGTCGATCCCGCCTGCTGGGGGCGCGGCGGCGGCGGCCGCCGGCGCGGGCGAGAGCGCCGGTGCGGCCGCGGACGCGGGCGCGGACGCGGGCGCGAGCTGGGGCGTGAGGCTCGCGGCGGGCTCGAGCTTGGGGACTTGGAGCGCGGGCTCGGCAGGCGCAGGAGGGGCCGGCGAGGGCGCGGGCGCGGGCGTCAAGGCCTTGAGTTGCGCGCGGATCTGGTTGACCTGCTCGGTCGTGAGTTGGGTGTTGAGGATCAGGCTCTCGAGCTTCTTGAGGGCGAGGATCTGGCTCTGGTTGTTGGACTCGGCGGTGGGGTCCGCTGCGGGCGCGGCCTCGGTGCGGAGGGCGAGGAGGCGCCGCACGTCGTACAGGACGCCGGAGCGCTCGGTCGACGTGGCGGTGTGAGGTAGTTGCTGGACCTGTGTGGGTGTCGCACGAGTGGGATCAGTGGCGAGTTCGGAAAGGGAACGAACTGCGCCGCACTCACGCCCGCATGGTACATGTCGGCGTCCTTGACGGCCCTCCCGCCAATCCCGTCCCCCCTCCCCCTCGCGCCAAACAGCGCCGTCTCGATCCCCCTCTGGACCCTCCCGCCCTCCCTCGCCTCGTCGGGCCCCCTGAACAGCTCTCCCCCGTCGCTCCCTCCCGTCTTCCACGTGCCGAGCAATTCCTCGAGCTTTGTGCGCGTCGCCGGGTCCGCAGAGTGGTACGCCGAGAGGAAGGCGCGCTCGAGGAACCGCGCAAAGAGGGCGAGGTACGGCGCGCCGATGTTTTTCGAGATCGAGTCGAGGAGGTAGAACGAGGGGAGGAGGAACTGCGGCGGGCACTGTGGGGCGTCGGCGGGTCGTGGGAGGGTTTGCGCGCGGAGGGAGAAGGAGCGGAGACGGGTACGAGTCAGTCAAGAGTGCTCTCGGGACGGAGGGGAGAGTGCTAGCTACGGCGGCGCAGTCTGCGACGAGCGGCTTCTCATCGAGATGCAACGCGACGACGCGGCACTTTCGCTCGAGAGGCCAGTCTCCGCATCGTCTGAAACGCGAAGAGTCGATGACCCGAGGAACAGAAGCGAGCGAGAAAGCGGTCACAGACGCAGCGCGGGCGAGACGAGGGTCGACGGTCAAGTGCGAGAGGCTCGCGCGCAGACGGAGAGGCGCGCCGAGTCTCCGTGATCCGTGGTTTCATCCCCCCCCGCGTCCCGTGCCCCAGCCCCCTTGAAATCGTTGTCCGCGAAGAGGTGCCTCTGCCACCGAGTCAGTGCAAGCGGGACAAGGAACAGGCGACTCACGGTGCGGAGGTGCTCCTCGAGGCACTGGGCGACGACGCCGCTCATGCGGACGAGGTGCTCGTGCGCAAACAGGGTGAGCGAGGTGATGATGGGCTTTGAGTTGAACGTGAGCCCCTGGAGCTGCTGCGAGAAGTAGCGACGGAACGAGTTGGGGTCGACGGCGACGTCGGGAGGTGGGCGCAACTCGCCCTCCTTGAGTGGGGGTTGCGGGGGCGGCGATGCGAGTGCTGGCGGTGGAGGGGGCGAGTGCTGGTGCTGGTGCTGGTGCTGGTGCTGGTGCTGATAGTAGTGGGAAGGGGGCGGTGCAGCTTGAGGTGGAAGGGGAGCAGGAGGCGGAGCCTGAGCGTACCCGGCGTAGGCGGCGTAGTCGTAGCGGCCGTAGGCGGGGGGCTGAGGCGGGTAAGGCTGGTGCTGGACTGGTGGCTGAGGGGGAGGCTGGTACCCGTAGTAGGCCGGCTGGCCCATGGGAGGAGGAGGCGGGGCGTAGCCACCGTACGCGGCGGCGTAGGGGTCCTGCGGCGGGGGGCCGTACCACGACATGGGGGAACCTGTGTGGGGGGTCTGTGACGCTCAGCTGGTGTCTTCAACTGCGAGTCACAAGCAGGACAGCTGTGTGTGCGCACCTTGGAGCAAAGGGGGAGGTGACGAGACGACGACGGGGGGTCACACGCAGAGAAAGACGAGAACAGGGACGCGGGTGGGGCCCTCGTCTCGGTCGTTGCAGCAGCTGGAGAGAGAGAGAGAGAGAGAGAGAGGTAGCTCTACTGCACGCAGGACAGGGTAGAGAGAGGAGGGGAGACGGGCGAGGGGGAGCAGGAGGGGGCCAGGCCTCGAATCCCGTCCAGGCTCGCCCGCCGCCGCCGCGCGTCGGCTGCTCGCCTGGCCCTCCCCTCCCCTTTCCTCCGACTCGTCCGCCGCTTCTTCTGCCGACGTGAGCTCCTGCCCTTCACACCTTGAACCCCGTCAGCGCCATTCCTCCCGCTCGACACTCCGACAGCCGCGGCCAGGTCCCCCTCTGAGCGACCCGCCGCCGGCCCCCCCAATTTTCGACAAGTCCTCCCTCGCCGCGACTCGCCCCTCGCTCCCGCCGAGCGCCAGGCGCATGGGTTGCGCCGTACCAGGCTGGACCGAGAAACCCGCATGGCGGCGGGACTAGGGGCGACAGCGAGGGGCGGCGCACGCCGGCGCAGGAATCGCGCGCGGGCACAGCTGGGACCACGGACTGGGAGGGGGGGGAGGAGGGACGGTCACATGGAACCGCCGCCGCGTTGCTCGGGCAGTCGAGTCGCCCTCGTGCCAGTGGGCCTTGCGCGGGAACCAGCCGGTCAGTCATGCCTGCCCGGGATCGAGCGCTGACCTCGCTCTCTCGCCTTGCGCCCCTGCCTCCCCCCTCGACCTCCCTCTCCGCCGCCCCTCCTCAACCTGCGCCTGCCCGGACGATCCCCTTGTGCGCCCACAGAATGCTCCAGATCTACAAGGAAGAGGAGCTCGAGGTCCCGTGCGTCTACCGCCCTCGCCTCCCTCTCGAACCTGCGCCCCCGCCGACCCCGGTCGCTGACCTGCTCGCGTCGCATCATGCAGGGAGGGCGTCACGGTTGCCGTCAAGGCCCGTGTCATCACCGTCACCGGCCCGCGTGGCACGCTCCAGAAGGTGCGCTCGACTCGGATCTGTGGGGGGCGACCAGTGCTCACCGTGCTTGCCATGCCTCTCCCGCTCTCTTCGTCCCGCCTCGATCCATGCACCCACGTTCCACCACGCGTCTCTCTACACCAACCGCGACTTCCGCGCCCGCCCTTGCCGACTCGCGACGCCCGACCCCGCCACCACCCCTCCTGGCCGGCACCTCTCCCCCCTCGCCCACAGAACGCGCAGCACGTCGCCATGTCGATCCGCGTCATCGAGCAGAAGGTCGGCCCCGCCAAGGTCAAGCTCGTCGTGTGGCACGGCGCGCGCAAGCACGTTGCGTGCCTGCGCACGATCCGCTCCCAGATCGAGAACATGATCACGGGCGTCACGTACGGCTTCGCGTACAAGATGCGCCTCGTCTACGCTCACTTCCCCATCAACGTCATCATCGCTGACGACAAGAAGAGCGTCGAGATCCGGTGCGTTGCCGCTCTCGTTCCGTTTGATGCTCGTGGCGTCTCATCGAGGGCGAGTCTCGCTGACCGACTGCACGGCTCCCTCACCTCGTGCAGCAACTTCCTCGGCGAGAAGCGCGTCCGCCACGTGCAGCTCCTCGACGGTGTCACCATCTCCGAGTCCAAGTCCCAGAAGGACGAGATCGTCCTCGAGGGCAACGACGTCGACATGGTGTCCCAGTCGGCTGCCTCGATCCACGGCCAGACCCTCGTCCGCAACAAGGACATCCGCAAGTTCCTTGACGGAATCGTGCGTTCCCTCCCTCCCTCGTGCCGCTCTCTCGGTGGTGCCCGTCCGCACACGGGGAAACACGGGACCTCGAGCTGACTGTCGCCCCTCTTGCCCCCTCCTACCGCCTCCCCCGACCCTCTCACTACGTCCTGCGTCCTGGACCTCCCACAACAGTACGTTAGCGAGAAGGGAACGGTGCTGCAGAAGGAGGAGTAAACCTCTGTCGTGGTGCGGATGTACTTGCAACGACGGCGGCGGCGGGATCCTCTTCTCCAGTGGCCCTGGCGGGGCCATCCTTGGGGCGTGTCCGGCGCGGTTCTCGGGAGGGGCAGAGCTTCGTCAGAGGCACTGCTGCACGGTGTCTGACGCGCTGCTAGCAGGAGGACGGCGCCCGGGTGTTCAGGAGAAGCGCACGGAGCTCTCTGCCGGCTCGACTCGCTCCTCTCTCTTCTCCGGCGCTCCGGGAGGCTAATATTCAATCTGGTCGTGAGCTGCGCTGCGTGGGGTGGCACAACGACCGAGCAACCGGGCGCGCGGTACGTGCGCGGGGCCTTGGGAAGGTCGGTCGCGCCGCGGCGAGCTTGTCCTGCGCTGCGGGTCTGCGCTGCACGGCGGTGCACGATCTTGTTGACTTGTGCATGGGAATGCACAGCGTTCTTCACCGCGCCGATCGATTTGGCGCTCGCGCCCGCCGCTGCTTCGGTCGACTCGGAGGCGCCCGGTGCGTTGGCGGCGGGACCGCATGCTTCGCGGTAGTTCGCCTGGGTACGCGGCGACGGTCTCGAGTCGCCAAGCGGGAGCACGCCAGCCCCGGAGCAAACAGTGGGGCCACGGGGTCGCGAACGACGCTGAGCACAGGTTGCGCCGGCGGAAGGACAGACTGCTGCGAGAGACCGGCTCTGGGCCGAAAGAGGGCGCGGGCGGAAAGGAACGAGGAGTCGGAGCGAACGTGTGGAGAGAAGAACCCGTTGGTGAGGAGGGAGCGTGGGTCGAAAGGGAACGTGGGTGCGGACGACTCGGAGACGAGTGACCCAGTGAGAGAAGGGGAGCGTCTCCGCCTCCTCCTTCTCCTTCTTGGGCCTCTTGAAGCTCTGGCCGGAAAAGAGGGCCTTGGTGTCAGGCTGGCGAGGGCAGCAAGCTCCTCGCCCTTGCCGCTGTCGTCAAATGACAAGCCCTCCGCAGATGGCGAACGGTCAGTCGGGAAGGATCATGCGCACGCGCGACACCAACGCACACGCTTGGTGTGAGCTTGAGGGGGTGTAGACGGCCCAGCACAGGCTGAGCAGTGGAGCGTGGGGCGAGTAGCGAGCCGGGCTGGGAAGGGGGAGCGTGCGGCGCAGCAGACGCGCCGAGAGCTCGCTCCGACTCTGGGGGCCACAGATGGTGCGCCGCGAGAGAGAAGGAGGTCAGGGACGCACTCGTGAGGGAGCTACAGAGCGAAGCCGAAGCGAAGACAGGAGAGAAAGGAGGGAAAAGAGGCGAGGCCGGCGAGGCGAGCAGGCGCGACAAGGGCACTCGCCTCGCCTCAGAACGCATGTGCGCCCCCGCGCTCAGCTCTCCAAGGGCCTCGTCAAAGCTGTCGCATCAGCGCCTCAGCAGGCAGTGCCTCGCGCGCTGCCACACACGGCAAAAGTGGCGCAGCGTGCTCATGCGCCTTTATACGTGCACCAGACAACGCCGCCCGGGGTCACGCTCAATACAGAGGCGGCGCCATACGTATGTACCCGTTCCACACCCTCTCCGCGCTCACTTGTCGTCCTCGAGGGCCTCCTTGGTGCCCCACACGCTTTTGCCCTCGTCGACCTGGCGCTTGAAGTCGGTGATGACCTCGTCGGGCTTGTCGGCGCCAAAGAGGGCCGTGCCCGCGACGATGACGTTCGACCCTGGGGGTGGTGTTCTCTCATCGTCAGTGCGCCGCTTCCCGCACCGCACACGAGAGAGAGAGAGAGAGGCAGAAGAAGGCAAGCACGCACCGGCCCGCGCGCAGCACCCGACCGTCCCCGGCCCGACGCCGCCATCGACCTGGATGTCCTTGTTCGGGAAGCGCGTACGCAGCTCGGCGACCTTGGGCACGCACTGGCGCATGAACTTTTGACCGCCGGCGCCTGGGCGGGGCGAGCGAGGAGGGAGGGGTTGCTCATCAGGACCGGCTCGTCGAGACGCAGGGACAAAGGGGAGAGCGGAAGAGGAGGACGTACCGGGCACAACGGTCATGACGAGGAGCATGTCGACGCTCTGGCCGAGCTTGTCCGAGATGGCGCTCGAGGGCGTGTCGGGCGAGATGGCGACCGCGGCGCGCATCCCCGTCGAGTGAATCAGCTCGACGAGCTCGTGTGCCGACTCTGTGTGTACGAAGTGTCGAGGGGCGCGGCTGTCAGGGCGAGGGCGAGGAAAGCCGGGAGATGCCAGGAGAGGGGACGCACCGGGGTGAGAGAGGGCCTCGATGTGGAACGTGTACGACTTGCCGCCCGCCTCTGCAACCGGCTTGACCCACTGCGTGCGTGCGTCCAAGACGTCAGCGAGTGCACACGAAGGAGGACAAGCACCGCTCTCGAGCGCACCCTGGCCGGGTCGGCGACCATCATGTGGCAGTCCATGAAGACGTTGTCGACCGTCTTGTTGACGCTGGCGAGAACGGGCGCACCCATGGTGATGTTGGGCACAAAGTGGCCGTCCATGACGTCTGGTGCGGGGCTGGGTCGTGAGCATTGCGGGAGGAGGAGGAGGGAAGGGAGACGGAGCGCACCCATGTGGACCCACTCTGCGCCGCAGTGCATCATGCGCTTGATCTCGTTTCCGAGGTCGGCAAAGTTGGAAGCGAGGACCGAGGGCGAGACGATTGCGCGGGGCGAGGCGGCCATGGCTTGGAGGGAAGTGGGTGGGGAGAGAGCAGGGGGAGAGAGACGAGCGAGGCGGGGAGTTTGGGGAAGCGAGAGGCTGAGCGCGTGCAGTAGAGTCTAGCAGAGAGTTGAGGCTACTGTAGGAGCACGAGGGACGTACGTGGTGTCGAGGAGGGCTAGGTGCAGCTCGCGGCTCGTCGTCGTTGTCGGGGACTCGGCCGGGGCCCGGCGGCGTGTGTGGTGGCTCTCGCCCCTCTCGCTCACCTCGTCCCACACCCGATTCACCATGGTGCGTGCCCTCGTCCTCACTGCTCACCTCTCTTGGCCACAACCCGACTCACCCACGCTGTGCTGCACCTCTCCAGTCTGCCGACGCCGGTCCGTCTCCCCTCCTCCCTCCCCCCGTGTCCTCATCCAACTCTGGCCTCGCCTCGTCCACCCACTCACCCAGGCCGCGTCCACTGCTCACACAGAAGCCAAGGAGGCATTTGCCCTGTTCGACAAGCGCGGCGCAGGCACCATCCCGGCCTCGTCGCTCGGCGACGTCCTCCGCGCCCTTGGCCAGAACCCAACCCAGGCCCAGGTCGCAGAGCTGGCCGCCTCGGTCAACAACCAGGACATTGACTTCAACACGTTCATCAACATCCTCAACCGCCCGGGAGGCTACGACCCGGCGGGCACCGCAGGCGAGTTCTCCTGTCCCTCCCCTTTGACACCCGCACCGCGCGCCGGCGCGCTCGCGCCCCTCACGACGCTGCTGACACGCACCTCCTCCTTCCCCGCGATGCAGACGAGTTCATCCGAGGGTTTCAGGTGTTCGACAAGGAGGGCAACGGCTTCATCGGTCAGGGCGAGCTCAAGTACGTCTTGACGAGCCTCGGCGAGAAGCTGTCCGAGGAAGAGGTCGACGAGCTCCTCAAGGGAGTCCAGGTCACCCCGTGCGTTCCCTCTCCTCGCTGCGCTGTCAGACGTAGACCTGACGAGACGGCCGCCGCAGCGAGGGCAACATCAACTACGTGTCGTTCGTCCACCAGATCCTCGGCCAGGTGCGTCCTCTCGTCCTCCTCGTCGCCCCTTTCTCCTGTCTCGCTCTCTCGCTGACCCGCCCGTGACGCGCAGTGATCATCTGTTGCCCGCTTGCACCGCTTCTACCTTTCGACTTTCGCCCCCATCCTCGCGCTCGATACCCCGGCCCCCTCGCCTCCCTTCCCTCTTCCTCGCGCCGCCTCGACCGCCACTCGTGCGCCGCGCTCTTGGCCACACCACGCATATCTTGATGCAACGACGTATCTGACTGGCACGACGCGGCTCTTCCTCCGATGCTGGCGGCGGTAAAGGGCAGCCGAGGAGGGCTACCTCTCACGGAAGCAGCACGAGAGCGCAAGAGCTTGTGAGGCGAGGCCCTGCTCCTGCTTCCAGTCCGTGCAGTACAACATTCACAGCTCTGTACAACCCTCCCGGCGCGGCTCGCGTCGCGCGCCCTGTCCGTCCTGGAACGCTCCGCCCCCTCGCTCGCGACCCCCGGCCTCCTGCGCACTCTCTCCCGCCGCTGCGAGACCAGCGCTCCCACCGCGCCTATCGGGCTCAGCTCCCGAGGCCGCCATACCTGCGCTCGTGCAGCTGCGGCGCGCTCGGGCGGTGCTGCGACGGGTCGAGCGCCTTGTCGCGCTGCTCGGGCTCTGGCGGGCGCGGGGCCGAGTCGGCAGCTGCGGTGTCAGCGTGGGCAAGCTCTTCAGCTACTTGGGCGTGGAGGGTGCTGATTCGGGGAGGTCGACAGCGTGCGAGGCCGTCCCGCGCGAACGAGGGACGACCCTCGACGCCAGTCGGCTTCGCTTGGACGTCGGACCCACCTCGGCCGCCCGTACGCTCGAGCGAGCGCTCTTGCGCCCCTTGATGTCCCTGCTCCCCGCGGTCCGTCCCCGCGAGCCCGTCGTCGTGCGCGCGCTCGTGCACTTGCCGCTCGTCGTCTCCTGTTGCAGTCTCGACGGCCGCGCAGGTCGGTGTCGCGGTGTGGTGCGGGTCTGGGTCGAGCGCGTGCTGTAGGCGTGGGGGGGCAAAGTGCCCTTGCTGCTGCTGTGGTTGGTCCATGAGGTGGGCTGGACAGACGCGGCGAGGGTCAGAGGGCGTCACTCCCGGAGTCGAGGGAGATGGGGGAGGAGGAAACGCGCACCGGTGCTCGGGTGGCAGCTTTGCAGCGAGCTGGGCGAGTTGGTCTGCTGCAGCGACATTGCTGGCACAGGGGGCAGCCGACGAGGATGGAGGGCAGGGGCAGCTTGAAGCTCCGCGCTCCTTCGAGTTGAAGTGGGGCCGACGACCGATCAAGCTCGTCCCTCGCTCTTCTCGTTGTGTGAGAACGCTCGGATGCACGTGAGCTAGGTAGACTCGCAACACCAGGCCATTTGAGCGGCCTGCTGCTGCCGCGCAGACCCTCGAGCGTTCCCAAATCCACTGGTCAGGCGACGGCGAAGTTGCGTCATTCCGGTGGCCCAGGCGCCCGGGTGACTCCTCTCCTCCTGAGAGCCATCCTGAGAGCCACTCGCACTTGCACTCGTACTCACACTCGCAGCATGAACAGCTACCACGGCTACAGTGCGCTTGCTTCTCGCTCCCCTCACCTTTTGCGCAGCCTCCGGCCTCCCCTTTCCCCCGGTGCCCCGCCAGCACCTCGCCTCCCCCCACATCGGCTCCGCGGCGCCGTGGAAGTGCTCGAGCATCCCTCCTTCTAGCTTCACTGCTGACGGCCCGTCCTGCCCCCCAGCCCAGAGCCCGCACCACCCACGCAGCGACAAAGCCGCTGCCCTCGCGACCCAGCGCCTCATCGACGCCGGGGTCATTGGGCCAAACTCGCACCCCGTCGCGAGCCCCGGCATGGGCGGCAGCGCCATCGCCGACCCTGACGCATCGTCCTCGTCGTCGTCGGCCACGAAGCCGTCCGGAGAGGGAGGCAATGGAGGCGGGCTCGCGGGCAAGATCCCCGGCACCAAGGCCTACGCCGCGACACACCCGCGCGGGGCAGTGCACGGCGACGTTGCGGGCGCGCAGGAGATTGGCAAGGGACAGGAGCAGGTGGAGAGACAGGCGCCGCCGAGGCCGGGAGGGTTTGGCGCGACGAGCACCGAGTCGACGACCAAGAGTGGGTCCGTGACGGGGTCGACGTCGGGCGCGAGCGCTGGTGGTGTATCCAAGCCCACCCTGGGCGACAAGATCTCGGGTGCGCCTCTCTCCCTTCTACAGGTGCGCAAGTATCCGAGGAGTAGACAGACATGACTGACGCGCTTTCGCGGACGCAGGCAAACTCGACGTGGCGATTGGGAAGGTCCGCCTCTCCTCTCGCCCTTTCTCCGTCCCCTCTTGAGCCTTACAGCCCTGACTCTCCCCTGTCACAACCCTATTCTCCCGTTGCAGCTCACGCACAACGCGGGCAAGGTCGCCATTGGCGAGATCAAGCAGACCGAGGGCAAGGCGGCCGCCGAGTTTGGCGCGCTCGGGGCTGGCGGGGCGGCGATGGGAGGTGGCGGTCACACGGTGCAGGGCGCGCCGCACGCCAAGGGAAGGTACTGAGCCCGTGCACGGCTATCATAGCTGGAGCTGGCAAGAGGGAGGGGAGCTGGGTCCCCCGAGGTGTGCACGGCCCCCCGCCTTTGCCGTTTTGTCTCGTAGTTCGCGTCCCCTCGTCGTTTCCGCTTGTGTTGCGCAGTGCCTTTGATTTGTCCAACGCAGTATGTACCGCAGTCGCTGCAGTCTTTGACGAGGGACGCGGTCATTCCAGCCTGCCTCCTTCCGCAGCCCTCCGGCGTCACGCGGCGCGGGGGCGACTCCGAGGAAGGTGCACCGCCACCCTCGCTCGCTCGCTCCTCTTCCACCATCCGCACACCTCTCCTTCATCGCGAGCACCCACGATGAGCAGCACAGACACTCGCAGCAGCTTCTCTTCCCTCCTGTCGCGCGCTCAGGAACGCGTCCCGCCCCTCTCCGCCCTCCCGCACCTCGCCCGCCAAGGCGCCGCCCGCGTCGACCCCCGTCAACACCCCGAGACGCTCCAGCTCCAGCTCGTCATCAAGTCGCTCAGCGGCTGCGTCCGGGACCGCCAGGCCCTCGCGCGCGAGGAGCAGGCGTTTGCCAAGCAGCTCTTCACTTGGTCAAAGGACGATGAGGGCGCCGACGTCGTCGACACGTGCGACCGCCTCGCGTGGCTGGCGTTCAAGACGAGCGAACTTGAGCAAGAGTGCGCAGCTCGTATCGAGGAGAGCCGGGCCATCCTCAAGGACATCGTGCGCCAACCCCTCCTGCCCGTCTCGTCACCTTCTCTCGCTCAGCGAGGCTGACCAACATTCCCGCAGCGCAACATGGAGAACGACCTCGTCCCGCGTCGTCGCAACGAGAAACAGCTCGCCAACAAGATTGCGACGCTGTCCAAGGAGGCCGCCGCGGCCACGACGAAGAAGGGCGACGCCAAGGTCGCTGAGCAGCTCTCCAAGCTGCGCGCCGAGCACGGCCAGGTCGAGGCCGAGAACCGCACGTTCGAAGAGTCTTTCGCCGTCGTCAAGCGCCAGAAGCTGCACGAGGCCTTCTCGAGGCAGTTTGCGGCCCAGAGGGAGCTTGGCGACAAGACAGCGCTCGTCGCCGCGTACGGAGAGCTCCTCCTCCAGGGGATGGGGACGCAGGGCTCGGGTCACGAGTACAAGGGTAGGGAGCGCACGGCGCAGGTCAAGGTCGAACTCGAGGCGGCGCTCGCCAGCTGGACGCCCGGGCCGGTCCCGAAGCTTGACGAGCAGGCGCACGGCGACGGCGCGAGCCTGCTCAGCCGCAGTGACACAAGGTGCGTTCCATTCGCGTATACCCATCGATGCGCCCCACATTGACCTGAAACCCGAATGCAGGAGCTTTGGCGAAACGCATGGCCCGCAGCTGTCGCAGCTCGACACGCACGCCGCCTCCCCCTCGTCCGCGTCGCACATGGCCTCGGAGCCGTCGACCTCGTTTGCACAGGCCCCAGCCCTCGCTCACCACCACCATCTTGCGCACCCTCCCCCTCTCGCGACGCTTCACTCGCAAGCCGAGCTCGACACGTCATCCTTCTCCCCGTCCTCGACAAAGGCTCCTCCGCCCCTCCCTCCGCGCGCGCCCTCGCCGTCGAGCATTCCTCCCCCTCTTCCCGCGCGGGCGGGCGTCTCAGGGACCATGTCGCCCTCCTCTGCAGCGCGCATCAACCTGTCGCCCACGTCTCCCGTCCTCGCCTCGTCGCCTCCCTCGCACGGCGTCGCCGTCCCCGTCGACCTCCCCCCGCCCGGTGTCGACACCAACCCGGGCATCGCCCCTCCCGAGCCGACCGTCGCGGAGACGGGCGCGCCCATCGTCGGGACGGGCGGGCCCTCGAGCGGGACGCTCAGCCCGCGCAGGAAGAGCGACGCCGCGTCGTCGACGCTGTCGGGCTCGAATAGTTTCGCCACGGCGCCATCGGGCACGGCGGCGGGGACCGCACCGACCAGCACGATCCCCCCGCTGAGCATGCCGGGCACGTTCGACGACGCCGGGTGGGGCTCGTCGGGCGGCGAGGCCGACCAGCACCACGCCGACGGTGCTGCTGCCCCTGCGCAGCAACAGGACGGCACTGAGCAGCTCCCGGCGTATGGCGAGGGAGACGAGGAGGCGCAGCGGGCGAGGGACCAGGCCGAGGCGATCCTTGCGCGCGAGAGGGAGGGCAAGGCAGGCGGGGCTGGCTTCGCTTGAAGGGCGGACGCGCCCTCCCTGTCACCGTTTCGTGTCCTTCAAACAACCTCGTTGGTTCCAGTCTCGCGCGGCCGTCGCTTGAAGGTGGTCCCGCACTTTGCCTCTCCGCTCCCGCAGTCGTCAGTCCTTTCCTTCCGTCCGGCTTCGGCTCTCGGGCCTCGCAATCGCAGACACTCGTATACACTCCGCGTGACCCCTTCCTGTGCGAGCCGCGAGTAGCTCGTCGGTCCTGTAGCCCCGAAGCGCGCCTCGCAAGCGCGGCATTGCGGTGCGGGCCTTTGCTCGATCGGCTCGCGGAGGCCTCGTCTCAGCCCTTGCCACACTCGAGCGGCATGAACTCGAGGAGTTGACGAGACGGTTGACCTCCGAGCAGGCAGCGTGGAAATCCTGCCCGCGTGAGGAATTGCTCGGCGAAGGCCCAAGGAGGCGCACACCTTACCTTGGGCTTCTGACGCCAACTCTCAAGTGCTTGGTCCTGAACGCGCTGGACAAAACTCGCAACATAATCCACTCATCGTCGAAGAATATACCGAGGCGCACTGGGGCAACGCTGGAGAGCGAGCAGGCCTGAACGCTGGCAAAGGCCCGTGCACGCCTGTTGCGCGGCTCTCAAGTCGCGACGTCTTTGTTCTCTGTACGGACTCGAGGCAGCGTGACGAGTCTTCTAAGCGACGCTCGCTTGTTGTTGGACGACCACGCCGAGCGAGTGAGAGAATGAGCCCGGCACAGCGCCGACGACTCGGCTTGTGTGCGCGACGCGCTCCGCCGCGGCGATGGTTCGGGTGAGCGGCACATCGGTGGCGAGTCCGGGTGTCTGTGCGTGACAGACAGGGAAGAAGAAGGGCATCCGGCGGGAGCAAAAGGAGGAGCTCTGTCCGCTGACAAAAGGTATGATCGCACCCAGGTTTGAACTGAGGACCTTCAGTGAACTGAGGTGTTAAACTGACGTGATGACCAACTACACCATGCAACCGTTACTTGGCACGAAACCGCTCATTAACAAAGAAACGACGCGTGCTCTTGTGAAGGTCTGGGAGCGCGTGCGGCTCGCCAGTTCCTCTCCCCTGCGACTCGCGGCTCGGATTGGAGGCCTCGTGAAAGGATGTTATTTAGCAAGTAGGAAACTGGTCAATTTCACCGCGAGCACGCTCCGCGACAGTCTCGCGTCGCTCCCCTCGTGAACCACATCTCTCGCGCTCCTCCCCTTTCCTGTCGTTGCTCCGCTTCGCGTCCGACGCGTCTCTGCGCGACATGGACGGCCTTTCGCAACCAGTCTACACGCAGGCGATTCCTGCAGAGGGATCGCAGCCCTCCCAGCCCGCAGACGCTTCCCAAGCCGCACCGCCTTCGTCCTTCACCCAGGCTCCCGTCGCATCGGCTCCTGCGCCTGTCGTGACCGCGCCCGAGGCTGCAATACTTCCCCCGCCTCCTCCCGCCATCAGCGCGTCCTCGGCCCCGCAGCAACCCGGACAGTCGCTCCTCCACCCTTTCCCCGAGCAAGACCCCGCGGCTCTCCCCCTCACGGGCTTCGCGAGCGTCCCCGCACGCGCAGCCGTCCTCCCCAATGCCCAGCCGTACACCCGCCCGACGCCGTACGAGCCCCCTGCCGTCGAGCTCGGCGCGGGCCTCAGCCGAGACCCGCCCATCCGGCGTTTCATCAGCGACGCAGAGGTCAAGGCGAGTCAGACGAACGGCATGGGCGACTTGGTGCGCACCCCGGGCGTCGTGCACGACGACGAGGTGCAGAGCCTCAGCGTCGAGCAGCTTAAGAAGATGGGGCTCGGAAGGGTGCCGTCCGGTGCGTGGCTCGGGTCCTCTCTTTCCTACTTTGCGGCGCCGTGCGTAAAAGAGCTGACTTCGCGATGTCACTCACACGTGCGCACAGGCTTCTGCTTCTCGGCACGCATGACGCTGCACGCGCCGCTGCCGCGGACCGTCAACGAGAACGACCCTCACCCCGAACAGCCCGCGCGCATCACGGGCATCTACAACAAGCTTCTGAGTGCGCTTTGCGTGTGCTCCTCAAGAGTGATCTAAGCGAGCTGCTGACCGACCCACACAGACGGAGGCCTAGTCGCCAAGATGGTGCGCGTGCCCGTGCGCGAGGTGCTGCGCGAGGAGGTCATGCTCGTCCACTCGGAGGGCCACTGGGACCGCGTACGGGCAACGGGCTGTACGTCGCTGAACTCGTTCACGCGCCTCGTCGTCGTCACACCGAGGGCATTTCTGGCTGACCTTCCCAACTGCTGCGCTCCCCTCTGCTCGCTCGCAGTCCAGACGATCGAGTACCTCGAGACGTGCAAGGAGTTCTTCGAGCGCCTCTCGCTCTACGTCAACCCGGACTCGGCCTTTTGCGCCCGCTTGTCGTGCGGAGGTGTGATCGAGATGGCGCGCGCGGTCGCCGAAGGCCAGATCCGCAACGGGTTTGCCATTGTGCGGTGCGTGCTGCTCAGGTGCTCCCTCACGAAGAGTCGTGAGCATGCGCTGATGCGACGCCCTCGCCCTGCCACAGCCCGCCGGGTCACCACGCCGAGCCTGAAGAGGCGATGGGGTTCTGCTTCTTCAACAACGTTGCCGTCGCAGCCAAGTGGCTCCGAACCGTGTACGGCTCAGGCACGCAGAAGGACGTCAACGGGCGTGACATCAAGATGAACCGCATCCTCATCCTCGACTGGGACGTCCACCACGGTGCGATCCCTCCCCCTTCAGCCTCCCTCTTCCTCCTCTCTGACTCTGCCTGTGCATCTGCCTTGGCGCAGGCAACGGCACGCAGAGGGCGTTCGAGGACGACGCCGACATCCTGTACATCTCGCTGCACCGTCACGGCAACGGGTTCTACCCGGGAGGCGACTACGGCGCGCTGGAGTCGACTGGCTCGGGTCCTGGTCGCGGCTTGTGCGTCAGCGGTCCTCTCTCTCTCTTGCAGAGAGCGATCGAGAGCTGACGAGTGAACGCGGGACATAGCTCGGTCAACATCCCTTTCCTGAACGAGGGCATGGGCGACGCCGACTACCTCTACGCCTTCCAGCGCATCGTCATGCCCATCGCGTTCGAGTTTGCGCCTGACCTCGTCATCGGTAGGTTGTCTGCCTTTCCGAGCGCTCCCTCACGCGCTTCCCTGCTGACCCGACACGGCGAATGCAGTCTCGGCGGGCTTCGACGCGGCAAAGGGCGACGAGCTTGGCAAGATGCTCGTCTCGCCCGACGGATACTCGCACATGACGCACATGCTGTCGGCCCTCGCCGGCGGCAAGGTCCTCGTCGCGCTCGAGGGAGGGTACAACGTCAACGCCATCGCCGAGTCGGCGCACGCCTGTGTCAAGACCCTTGTCGGCGACGAGCTGCCCGTCATGCCGTCGCTCGGGAGCGCGTCGCTCGCGGCGACCAACACAGTGCACGAGGTCCAGCGGATGCAGGCCAACTTCTGGAAGTGCATGGGCGAGGCGGTGGAGGGGCAGGAGGGTGAGCGGTCTGACTGCCTCTCGCGGTCGCTCCGGCGCGCTGACGATCCGAGACGACAGAGCTGAGCAAGGCGGGCAAGATCGAGTCGCTGGCCGGTACGCGCCCGGCCTTCCCTCTCTTTCTCCGCACTCTCGCGCCACCCCCGGCTGACCATCTCTGCCCGCAGACATCCTGAAGGCGCACCGCCTGTACGACTTGTTCCACGAGTACGAGCTCTTCAACGTAGAATTCAGCTCGCCATCGCTCGAGGAGGCGTACCACGATCAGCTCCTCATCTCGTGCGTCTCGTCCCAGCCTCTCGGCCCGGGTCACGGTCGCTAACGACGTGCGATGCACACGCAAACAGCGAGAACGTGTACGACTCGGACGTGCTGCTCGTCTTCATGCACGACCTGGGCTCGATGAAGGCGGCTTACACGGCCGCGACGCTCGACACCGACCTCGAGCGGACGCAGCTGGTGAGCCCTGCTCCGCTTTGTCGCTTCCTCCTCCCATCGTGCTGACTTCTCGGGCGCACACCCGCAGCTCGACACGAGCCGTGAGGTGCTCGACTGGGCCCTCGTTGACCACGGCTTTGGCGTCATCGACGTCAACCTCCTCGCGCACCTCCCTACCGTCAAGGGCCAGCCGGTGCGTCGGCGGTCTTGCCTTGGTCCTCTTTGTCCGACTGGAAGCTGACGAACAGTCCCACAGCCCGACGCCAATCGCAACAAGGCGCGCGAGCGGGAGCTGGCGCTCTACATTTGGGACAACTTTGTTGCGTGCGTCCTCCCTCTCTGGTTCCCAGTCAACGCCTGTCCTGACCAAGGCTGCGATTCTCCAGGCTTTCGAGCGCGCAGCACGTCATCCTCTTTGGCAGCGGCGCGGGCTGCAACGCCCTGATGGAGATGGTTCGGCACCGAGGTGAGCCCGCTCTTTGCGACGTGGCCGTCTTTGCAAGCAGCGTCTGACGAAGGAGAGTCTCCAGGACATGCGCTTAAGGAACGCGTGCGCGCGTGCATCTCGGTTCTCGGGCACGAGGAGCCGCCCATCCTCGAAGCGGCCTCGGGCGTCCGGCCGTGGTACAAGAACGTGCGCAGTCGCCCCCTCTCCGCTCTTTATGCGCCATGATACTCATTCTCGCCGCCTTCGCAGACCTCGCTCGTGCTCCTCCCCTCGACGCACGCGCTGCAGGAGGACGCTCGCGGCGCCGGCAAGCACCAGAAGAAGTTTGGCAACGTCTACCGCGCCAGTGCGTTTGGACGATTATCTCGTCCTCGTTGCTGCTCTTCGTCGCTGACCTGCGCTCTCTTCACAGCCGCCGAGGACGAGTCTCGCCCGACGCACCTGCTGCACGCGAGCATGCCGAAGATCAAGGAGTTTATCGCGTCCAAGATCCCGCTCGAGGCGCTCCTCGCGACGGCACCTTCAGCTTCGAGCAGCGGCAACGGCGGCGGCGGGGGTTCTGGTGGCGGCGGCGGTGATGCGGGCGAGGACGTGGTCATGTCGGCGCCGGGAGCCGGGGCAGGTGCGAACGGCATGACGGTCGACGCGTCGGCCGCGACGGTCGCGGCGGCGGCGTAGCTTGTGCGGGCGGGTCTCTGTATGATGTTGTCACTGCGTTTACATCGTTCACTGCGCCCTGCGCCTCCTCACACCTGTCGCTGTCGCTGACCGATGCCCGCTCGAATCCGCACGCGTCGCGACCCGGACTAACCCCTTCCGACCCCCACTTCCCCTCTTTTTCGGTCGGTCGGAAGTCGTTCTGTTTCTGTCACAAATCAGCGCAGCGCCGCTCAGGCGTCGCGGCACGGAGATCGGCATGACCCCCGACGGTGATTTGCGGCGGTTGGACACGACAAGCGAGGCCCCGCTTCCTCGTCTCCCGGCCTCTTCCTCTTCCTCCTCCATCCCCCGCCTCTCTCTCACACACACGCACTTTGCGTCCCTCCTCCCCCTCGTCCTTCACCCCGCAGAACATCGGCCGCGCCGTGCCAGCCCAGCGCCATGACCTCTTCATGGCTCGACTTGCTGCGCCCAAGCGGGCCCCTCGACGTCGCGCTCCTCGTCGTCGGCTCGCTCGCGGCTTCTCTCCTGACCTACGTGGCCTGGTCCTACTTCCTCCATCCCCTCGCCGGGACTCCCGGACCGTTGCGCGCTCAACTCGGCATTGGCGGGTGGGCGACATGGCGTGCGGCCAAGCGCGACTTTGGCTGGCAACTCGCGGCGCTGCACGACAAGTATGGCAGCTTCGTCCGCATCGGTCGCAACGAGGTCTCGGTCGTGGCGCCAGCAGCCGTGTCCGACCTGTACAAGTACGGCGGGCAGGTCAAGGACAAATCGCGATTCTACCAGTTCTTCGTGCGCTCGTCCTTCCCGCTCGCTCAGCCGGAGCCTCGCAATCCTGCTGACATTGCCTACTCTCTCACCCGCAGAAAGTGACCAAGCCTTCGCTGCTGGCGACGCTTGCGCACGACGACCACACGCTCGCTCGTCGCGGCGTGAGCCCGGCATTCTCGATGCACCTCCTCGTCGGGCTGGAAGAGTTTGTCGACGCGTGCTTCGAGGACTTGTGCACTCGGCTCGAGTCGCAGATCAGCCAGAGTGGCGGCAAGGCGACGATCAACTTGGGTGACCTCCTCCAGTTCCTCGCCATGGACGTCGTCGGCGAGCTGGCGTTCGGGCGCTCATTCGGCCTCGTCAAGGCCGGCTACGACACGGACGCTTTCCTGCCGATGCTCGACGCGTACACTGCCTCGTCATGCCTGTCTGGTGCGCCGCTCCTTTGCCCTCGCCGGTTGAGCTCCCCCTGACGCACTCCTCGGGCAGGGACTCAGCCGTGGGCCCGTCGGGTCTTGCACTGGTGGCTCACGCGCCGCATCGGCTCTTCTGGGAATGCTGCGCTCGGCAAGAAGGCGAGCGAGGCCGTCGCACGTCGCCTCGACGAGCTCAAGCAGGCAGAAGCGACGGGCGACACCGACAGCATCCGCCGCGACATCCTTTCGAAGCTGATCGCCGCCAAGAACCCGGACGGCTCACCTTTCACGGTCGACCAAGTCAAGGTACAGGCCAACTCGATCCTCGGTGCGCCGTTCCCACGCGCCTCTTCGCTCTCGAAACAGCGTAGTGACGTCCGAAGCGGTCCGCAGGTGCTGGCTCGGACACGACGAGCATCACGTTCCGCGCCCTGCTCGCCTACATTGTGCGGGACGAGTCCGTGTACCGAAAGGTCATGGACGAGATTGAGCAGGCGCTCGAGGAGGGCATCATCAGCTTCCCCATCTCGCACGGCGCGGGCAGCAAGCTCGCCTACCTGCAGGTGCGTGCGCTCGCTCACACTCTCATCTCACTGCGATTGATTCTGTTCGACTCCTTGCGCGACCTTGCAGGCCTGCCTCAAGGAGACCCTCCGCCTGCACCCTGCCGTCCCCTGGGTGCTCCCTCGCGTCGTGCCCAAAGGCGGAGCAGTTATCGCCGGTCGCTTCCTCCCCGGAGGTCAGTCCCGTGTCTTTCGCTGAAGCGCCATGCCTCACGGGCGCTCAAGTGTCGCCGGCCTTGCAGGGGTTTACGCCGGCATGTCGCCCTTCGTTTTCCACCGCCGCACCGAGGCGTACGGCGCCGACGCGGCCGTCTTCCGTCCGGAGCGGTGGCTCGAGGCCAGCGACGAGGAGAAGAAGGTCCTCGAGCGCAACCTGCTCACGTTCGGCGCCGGCAATCGCGTCTGTGTCGGCAAGGTGCGCTGCGCTGCCGGCCCCCTCTCTCTCTTCTCTCTCTCTCGCCCCCACCGGCAAAAGGCTCGCGAGGCTGACAACGGCCGTGACGCCAGAATGTCGCCCTCATGGAGCTCACCAAGCTCGCGCCGTCGCTGCTGTACCGCTTCAGGGTCTCGTTCACGCCCCGCACGCCGACCTCGCCACACCAGCTGCCCGGCCGCAGCGTCGACGGCAAGGTCGACGACGCCGAGCCCTGGTTCTGCGAGTCGCAGTGTGAGCTGGCTGTTACCCTGCCCTCGACGAGATTCTGCCGAGCTGACGCTGCCTTCGGTTGCGCAGGGTTCGCGCACCAGCGCGAGTTCTTCTGCGACGTCGAGGAGCGTGTCGTGTGAAGCACGGTACACGGAGGCTGCCCTGCTTTCCTGCTGCTTCACACAGAAAACAAAGTGATGAAGTGAATGTGCTCGGTCTGCAGTCGAGCGGGTCAGGGCGAAGAAGAAGGCGTCGTTGACGAAGAGTGTGAGCCAGCCACTGCAGCGGCACGAGACACGAATGCGAGAGCAGGGCAAGAGCATCCGCTGGTTCAGTCTTCGCACAGTGAGAAAGGACGTCTGCAGAACGACGATGGAGCCTCGTGCTCGAGGCAAACAAGCGAAGGCCGAGGGGACGCACTCGAAGACGATCTCGGTGTTCTCCTGGACGAGGAACGTGCGCTCGTGCATGAGACCCTCGCGCACCAGCTTGGCCTCCTCGTACGTCATCAACCCCTCGACACCCCCGAGGACCAGGTCCAGCGCGTCGTTGACGTCGCGCGCACGAACAGAGGCGAGAAAGAACAGGCGAGCTGCGCCTCGATGCACACAATGCGAAACCAGCGTAGGAAGTACAACAAAGAACAAGCAAGGAAGCACCCTCGTCCGTCCGCCACTCTCTCTCTCCACCAGCCGCACCCGCACCCGCACCCGCACCCACACGCGCACCCGCCCGCCCGCTCAAGCCCCCTGCCCAAAGTCCAACCTCCTCGCAACCTTCTTCGCGCCGGGGACCTCGTCGTACCCCTCGCCGCTGCGCTTCGTGCCGCGCCCCGGCGGCGGCGGCGGGCCGATCTCCTCCGGGGGGAGTGCGCGGGGCGCGAGCTCGGCGCAGGGTTTCGGGAGGAGGCGCGTCGGGGTCGGGCGCGGCGAGGTGTGGAAGTAGGGGTGGTGGAGGGCCTGGGGTCGGGAGGAGTGTGGGAGGAGGAGACGTCGAGTGAGTTGTTGGGTCCGCAGAAAGAGAGAGGGGGTGGCGCACCTCGCGCGCCGTGATGCGCTTGCGAGGGTCGTACAGGAGCGTCTTCTGCAGGAGGTCGATCGCCTCGGGCGACGCGGCGCTGAACAGCGAGCCGAGGTCGCTGCGCGGCTTCGGGTCAAACTTTGCGCCGTTGCTGAGCTTGCTGAAGCCCTGCAGGTGCGAGCCGCGCGACGACGCCGTGTGAGCGAGCTCCCGCGACGAGGCAGAGCGAGACAAGGAGGAGGGGGCGCCACCCACCGGCCAGTCCTGGTCTGTTGGCGTTCCCAGCGCAGTAAAGATCATGTTGAGCTGCTCCATGTCGCTCTCGGCGGCCATGAAGGGCACGCGGAGCATGAGCTCGGCAAAGATGCAGCCCGTTGCCCACATGTCGACGCCCGTCGAGTAGGACCGCGCGCCGAGCAGGAGCTCTGGACAGCGGTACCACCTGTGCGTTCAGTCAGGTCAGCTCGGCTGTCCGCAAGCCAGCCCGTGGCGGATGTGGTCGAGGACCGGTGAGGGCGTTCGCGGACGCACCGAGTCACGACTTGGCACGTCATCTTTGCCGCCTCGTCGGCGTACTCGCGCGCGAGACCGAAATCGGCGAGCTTGAGGACTCCGTCGGCCGAGATGAGCAAGTTGTTGGGTTTCATGTCCTGCGCCGCGAAGAGGGACGGTCAGCCCGTCAGTCTCGGGGGCGCAGAACGTGCAAGGGAGCTCACGCGATGGAGGATCCAGTTCTGGTGGCAAAAGTCGAGGCCCTTGATGGTCATGAGCATCCACGACTTGATGTCTGCGCCCTGGAACAGGAGGGCCTTGTCGCGGATGACGGCCTCGAGGTCCGTGTCGAGGAACTCGAGGACGAGGTTGAGGTTGGTCTTGTTGGAGAAGACGTCGAGGAGCTGGGAGCGCGCGTGCGGAGCGGGTCAGTGAGCACGCGGGCGACATGAGCGAGTGCGAGGAGTGGGAGGGAGCGCACCTCGATGACGTTGGGGTGGCGCAGCTCGCGGAGGAACTTGACCTCGCGGATGGCCGACATGTCGAGTCCATCCTTGAACTGTCCGACCTTGATCTGTGTGCGCGCGAGAGGGTAGGGGTGAGTCTGAGGAGGACGGAGGTGGGGGGGGGGGGGAGGGGTAAGAGGAGGGCGCGCCTTTTTGATGGCAATCTTGCGGTTCGTTGCGAGTTGTTTGCCGAGGTAGACGACGGCGTAGGTACCTTCACCGACTTTTTTGTCCTTTGAGTAGCTTTGAGCGATGGCGGCGTTTGCCTGCTCGGCGGCCTCCATGGTCGGGCGTTGCGAGCGCCGCGGGCGAGGTCGTCGTTGAACCGGTGCCGGTGCAGGAGCAAGCGCGGGGGCAGCAGGGTGTCTGCAGAGGCAAGCAGTGTGACCGGGTAGAGTGATGAGGTTACTTACACGGTCACTCGACTCGCCTCGTGCCGGGTCCCCTCTCTCTCCTCGCTCTCCTCGCTCCCCACTCCCGACCCTCACCGACTAGTGCCCAGGGACGATGCGCGTCACCGTCAACCCCCGCTCAGCAAGGCCCTCGAAGCGCTTCCCGCTCACCGTCAATCTCGACGGCGCAAAGCCCACCGTCGCCTCGCTCAAGTCGGCCATCGCCCTCCAAGCAAAGGTCAGTAGTCCTCCCCTCGCTCACTCTGCCCAGCGATTCATGCACAGCGCTGACTGACTTGACTCTCCCCAGGTCAACGTACACCGCCAGCGCATCACAACCGCCGACAAAAAGGTCCTCGACAACGACGACTCGCCCCTGAGCGACTATGGCGTCCACGACGGCGACTCGCTCACCTTCAAGGACCTCGGCCCGCAAGTCGGTGCGCTCAGAGAACTGTCTCCACTCTAGTCACCATCCTGCCATCATCGCTGACGCGCCTTGCGACCGCAGCCTGGAAGACGGTCGTGCGTTGTCCGGACCCGGTCCTCGTCGTCCAACCCTCGTTGCTGCACGGTCCCGCTGACCTCTTGCATCCTCTCCGTCCCCCTTTCAGTTCCTCACCGAATACGTGCGTCCACTCCCACACCGTCGGCTCGCCAAGTGCCTGTTCGCTGACCCGAGAGCCTTCCTCTCCGCCCGCAGTTTGGCCCCCTCTTCATCCACCCAGCCTTCTTCTTCGGCAGCAAGCTCTTCTACCGCAAGGAGTTTGAGCACTCGCGCATGCAGCAGTGCGTCTGTCTCTCTCTCTTGTGCTCCCCGCTCGTCACGGCCCAGCAACCGCTCACTGGATCCCTTGTCCCTGCGCTCGCAGGGTCGCGCTCGTCCTCATCCTGCTCCACTACGCCAAGCGCGAACTCGAGACGCTCTTGTGTGCTTTGTCCCCCCTCTCTGGGGCTCGAGACCCGGCGCTCACGTCACGCCGTCTCGTGCCGCAGCGTGCACCGCTTCTCGTCGGCAACCATGCCCATCCTCAATCTCTTCAAAAAGTGCGCCTCCCCCGTCTCCCCCGTTCCCACCTCGCACCTCTCGACCCCCCGCCTGACTGCGACCTCGTCCTGACCCCGCCGCGCGCAGCTCGGGCCACTACTGGGGCCTCTCGGGCGTGCTCCTCGCCGCGCCGCTGTACGGGCCCTGGAACGGCGCGGCGCGCCTCGCGGGCTCGGTGCAGGATGGCGACGCGTGGTTGTACGGCTGGACGGCGCTCTGGGTCGTGCGTCCCCTCTCCCCTCCTCCCTTTCTCCCCCCCCCCCCGGGCCCCTTCTTTTCCCGGGTCCTCGCCCTGACGCCATGCTGCGGATCGCGCGGCCCACCCCGCAGTACGCCGAGCTGTCCAACCTCGTCACGCACCTCAACCTCGCGTCGCTGCGCCCCAAGGGGACCAAGACGCGCGCGATCCCCAGGGGTTACGGCTTTGACCGCGTCTCGTGCGCCAACTACTGGTTCGAGACGGTCGCGTGGGGGGCCTTCACGGGCTTGACGCTCAACTGGGCCGGTGCGTTCGTCCCCCTGCCTCTCTCTCCCTCTCTCTCTTTCTCTCTCTCTCTCCGAGACTGCGCAAGGGGGACGAGTGCTGACTCGAGGGAGAGCACCGCAGCGGCCCTCTTCTCGGCCGTCGCCGTCGGCCAGATGTACGTCTGGGCCCTCAAGAAGCACCGCCGGTACCGCAAGGAGTTTGGCGACAAGTACCCGCGCGGCCGCAAGGGTGCGTCGGACTGCGCTGCCGCCCCTCTCGCTTGCTGTCCTTCTTTCTTTCTTTGTGGCCCCCGGTGGGTGGGGTCGGGGCCGCGGGGCAGGGCAGGAGACTGACGCGATTGGGAGCCCGCGCGCGCGCAGCCATGTTCCCGTACCTCGCCTGAGCGTACCGCGCGAGGGGCGACGGGGCGGGCGCGGGATCGCTCGGGTGCGAGCGCCAGGGGGGAAAGGATCAGTTCGAGGGGGGGAGGGGCAGTGAAAGCGGGCGCAACGACGGGTGTCTCCTCTCTCTCTCTCTCTCTCTCTCTCGCTGCGGCGGCGCGAGGGCGAGGGACCAAGCAAAGCGGGCATTGCGAGGCTGCGGGACAACAACAGAGAGGGACACAGACAGAGGCAGAGACAAAAGCGAGTGACCGGCAGGACCAAGCGAACTGCGGTCGCCGAACGCACCTCGGCGACGGCTCAGTCGCTCAGGCGCGCTTCGGCCTGCTCGTCTCCGCCCGCGGTCACCCGGCCGTGGCCGTACTCCGCCTCGTCTCCCTCCTCGTCAGAGGACGCTCCCTCCCTCGCCCCCGGCGCCAAGCTCGCCGGGAGCTCGACCGGCCCATCCGCGCCCACCCCCTCCTCTCCCCTTCGCCCGTCCTCATCCCCACCCTCACCCTCCTCCGCGCCCGACCCCTCCCCACCCGCAGCCCCACCAGGGGCGTACGCGTCCCTCACCGCGCGGACCCACCGCGCGTCGCGGTTCGCGCCGGGGAAGAGCCACACGTGCGACGCGCCGACGCGCTCTGGCGAGACGAGCGCCGCGGCGCTCGAGGGCGGGTGCGCCGATGCCGGGAGGGAGGGGATCTCGGGCGTGGGCGCCGCGGAGGCGCCGTCGCTGTCGCCGTTTGGCGCAGGGTCGGGCTTGGCGGGCGAGGAAGAGGAGGAGGCGGCGGCGGCGGCGGCGGCGGTGGTGGTAGTGGAGGAGGAGCGCGCATGCACCGGCAGCTGCACCGGCACGCGCCTGTCAAGGTCCCACCTCTCCCTCCCCACTCGCGCCTTCTCCTCCCGATCCAGCGGCAGCTCCTCCCCCGCGCGGACCTTGCCTCCCCCTCCCCCTCCCGCCCGCGCAGCGTCTTCCTCCGCGCGCGCGAGCGCCTCGCACAGCCACCGCACGACGCCGTCGCCGTCGCCGAGGAGGCAGACGTCGAACTGGTGGTGCGCGACCGGGTCGCGGTTGATGAGGATTTGGGGGACCGAGTGCGGCAGGTGTGAGGGGAGCTGGGCGACGGGCGAGACCTGTGTGGGGGAGAGAAGATCGCGAGGGGGGGGGCGGACGGGTGAATGAGGGCGCGGGAAGGGGCGGGCGACGAGGGGAACGAGCAACGCACGCGCAGGGACGTGCCCATGACGATGACGAGGTCGACTTCTTCGCGGTCCTCGAGCAGGCGGTGGTCAAACTCGTCCGACAGGGCCTCGCTGCGAGCAGGGGGTTCGGTGGTGTCGTCAGCAGGCTGCATAACACGCGCGCACCACGACCCGACCCCTCGACTCACCCAAAGAAGACAATGTCGGGCTTGATCACCGCCTTGGAGTCCCACTCTCCCCTCTCGTCCCCAGCCCCCTCCCCATCCTCGTCCTCGCTCCCCCCATCGTCCCACGCGTCCCTCCCGACCTTCTTCCTCTTCCTCGGCCGCTCGGCGCGCTCGCGCTCCCTCTCGCGCTCGAGCGCCTCGAGCTCGGGCGTGCAGGAGGGGCACAGCGGGACGCGCGACGCAAAGACGTCGGCTTCGATCGCCGAGCCGGGGAAGCGGCGCCGGCAGAGGAGGCACGAGGCGGTGGCGAACGAGCCTGGGAGCGTGATCCTCGACACGTAAGCACGCGGCCGCCCGTTGCGAAGGGACGGGGAGCGAGCAGGTCCGGGGGACAACGCACCGTGGCAGTTGAGCATGCGCTCGACGCCGACTTGCTCAAACAGGCCGTCGATGTTTTGCGCTGCCATCAGACCAACGGCGAGTCAGCCTACTGAACGACGCGAGGGGATGCGGGGAGAGAGGTCACGAGACGCACTGTAGTTGCGCAGGAGCTTGCCCTCCTTCTCGAGCAGCCTCACGAACCGGTGCGACGGGCTCGGCACGAACGCGCTCGGGTAGATCTCCTTGGCGAACGAGTAGAAGACGTGCGGCTTGTGTCGGAAGAACGCCAGGTCAAACATGTCCTGAGGGTCCTCGAGCTCGTAGTTGTTTTCGAGCTGCAGGCGCGCGTAGAGGCCGGTCGGGGAGCGAAAGTCTGGGATGCCGCACGAGGTCTGGGGGTAGTCACCGCGTGTCAGTCATCGATAGCAGACGGCAAGACGAGCTCGAGATGGGGAAAGAGGGAGGGAGACGCACCGAGACGCCCGCGCCCGTGAGGAAGAGGATGCGCTTGCTCTTGCGCACGAGTTCGACGACGTCGTCGGGCGTGTTGTACTCTTCGAGCTTTTCGCGGTTGCGCAGGACGCGCGAGCACGCGACCTTGAGCATGCGCAGCTGGTCGGCGAGCGGAGTGTCGTGGCGGACCATGACGCCGAACGCGAGGAGGAGGGTCGCAGGCGGGATCGCGCGGCGTTCGAGGTGCTCCCTGAGGTAGGCAAAGAGGCCTCGCTCCTTGAGAAAGTGGTGCATGGCGTCGATGTCGTCGTCGGTGAAGGCGGCCTCTGCGGCAGCGACGATGGCGTCCCAGTCTTCGTCCGAGTCGTCGTCGGGCGACTCGTCCGTCAGGTCCTGGTAGTTGGGAGCAGGTGCAGGGACGGCAGGGACGCCGCCGAGCGGGAAGGGAGCGAGGGCCGGTGGGGGAGGGGCGAGTTGGGCCTGGTCGATGGGCTCGAGGCGCGACGACTCGAGCTCGCTCGGGTCCATGTTGGGCAGAGAGCTGTGCTCGAGCTGTGTGAGCTCGATCTACCAGGCGAGCTGGTGTGTTGCAAGTGGGGGAGAGCGACGAGCCTCTCCGCGCGTCGCGGCTGATGAGGTTGACGAGCGACGTCCTTGTCCTCGCTCAACTCGCGCCACAACCTGCGTGGCCTATCGCTCGTGCAGGTGCCGCTTACTGCTGGTCCTAGGGGCGACCAGCGCCCGTCCCGCGGGGACGGGGTTTTTTGCTCCAACTCTCGAGCTCGCGCTACCGCTCCCGCTCGAACGGCTCCGAGTACGAGGTTCACGCGTGCGATCTCGGGCCTGCGAGAGGGTGGTCTAGAGGCGCGTCTACAGCCACAGAGTCCGAGCGGGTAAAGTTGTCCCGATCGGGCTCACGTGCGCCGAGGGGCTCGAGGAGGGCCCTCAGCTCCTGTTGCCGGCGCCACGCTCTATTCCCGTGGCCCCGTCCTCCTCTGTCGCCGACTCTGCCTTCCTTGCTCTCTCTCTCACTTCTTTCCTCTTTCTCTCATTCAAACTACGCAAAGGACCTACCCCACACCATGACCACCACCCTCGACTCTCACGACTGCGAGCTCGCTGCTCTCGCCGTCGACCGCGTCCCGCTCGAACTCGCCTGGTCCAGCGTGATCGTGACGGCGCCCAAACGCCCCCGACCCATCCTCTCTTCCATCAGTGGGTGCGCTCGCTCGGGCGAGCTTCTTGCCGGTGCGTCCTCCTCGCGACTCTCGCTGTCAGCTACCTGCCAGCGCCGCCGCGTCGTGTCCATCTCACAGGTTGACTTCCTTTTTCCCATCGCCCAAAGTCATGGGCCCGAGTGGCGCAGGCAAGAGTACCTTCCTCGACGCCATCTGCCAGCGCACCCCACGCGCGTCGGGCGAGGTGAGCCGTCTGTCCCGCCCGCATGACCTTGTTGCTCCGCTGACCCTTCGTATTTCTCTCGTAGCTAACCGTCAACGGCACGACGGCCTACTCGTCCAAGGACCTCCTTTCGTTTGTCGAACAAGACGACGCGCTTCTCGGCACCCTGACCGTCCGCGAGACCGTCGACTTTGCCGCCCAGCTCGCCCTCGGGCCGACGTACCCTAACCTTTCTCAGCACGTCGACGCAACGCTCGCCTCGCTCGGGCTGTCGTCCGTCGCCCACCAGCGCATCGGCACCGCCCTGCAGCGCGGCATCTCGGGAGGACAGAAGCGCCGCGTGACGATCGCCTGCTCGGTCGTCGCCAAGCCGCGAATCCTCGTGCTCGACGAGCCGACGAGCGGACTTGACGCGAAGAGTGGCAAGGAGGTCGTCGCTTTCCGTGAGTGCCCAGCCTGAGCTCACACACCCTGCCGGGGCCCCCCACTGACGGCCTTGCCTCTCGCCCACAGTCCAGCGCCTCGCGCACGAACAAAACGTGCTCGTCATCTGCACGATCCACCAGCCCGCCTACGAGACGTTCGCTCTCTTTGACCGCCTGCTCCTCCTCGCGCGCGGCAAGGTCATGTTCGACGGCCCGACCTCGCACCTCGACCACTACCTCGTCGCCGTCGGGTCGCCCACGCCGGAGCACGTCAACCCGGCGGACCAGATCATCGACCTCGTCTCGACCGACTTCTTCAAGGCGCACGTCGGCAGCACTGGTGGGAGTAGCGGCCCCCGCGAGAAGGGGTCATCGCCTGCGCAGACGCCCGGCGCCCATGCGCACGGGACGCACGAGATGAGCGACATCGCGCCGGCAGACCAGCACGTCGACGGGCTCGCCTCGTCGTGGGCCGACTACGCCGCCCGGCACGACCTCGTTCGCTCGCCGGAGCCGCCGACTGCGGGCAACGAGGTGCCGTACGCGAAGCAGCGCAAGCGCGGTGCTGCGCTGATGGGCGTGCGCAAGACGCTCACGCTGAGCCACCGCAACGCGCTCAACTACAGCCGGAACTTGCTCGCCTATGGCATCCGCCGTGCGTCCTTGTCTGCCTCGCTTTCGCCCGGTCGGTGTGTCCAAGTGCGGTGCGCTGACCCGCCTTCGTGCACACCGAGCAGTGGGCATGTACATTGGCATGGCGGTCCTGCTCGCGACGATTTGGGTTCACCTCGGGTGGCACGCCTCGAAACTCAACGACCGCCTCTCGGTCTCGTTCTTCAGCGTCGCCTTCCTGGGCTTCATGAGCGTTGCGGGCATCCCGGCCTTCCTAGAGGAGCGCGCCGTTTTCATCCGCGAGCGCGCCAACGGGCTTTACACGCCCGGCCAGTACCTGGTCGCTGCGACCGCCGTGTCGCTGCCGTTCTTGTTCGCTTGCACGGCCTTCTACACGCTCATCATGTGAGCCGCCTCTCTTCCTCTTCCATGATGCGCTGACTGACACCTCTCGCCGTGTGCCTCCCCGCCGCCGCAAAGCTACTGGGCCATCCCGATGAACCCGGGCGCGACGCACTTCTTCCGATTCCTCCTGTACCTCTATCTCGCCATCCTCGCCGCCGAGACACAGTCGCTCCTGATCGCGGCTTTTGTCCCCATCTTTGTGGCGGCCCTCGCCATGGCCAGCTTCGCGAATGGCCTCTGGATGACGACGATGGGCTACTTCATCAGGAGCACGAGCCTGCCTCGTTTCTGGTATTACACGTTCCACTTCATCGTGAGTCCGTCAACTCTCTATCTCTCTCTCCAATACAGACGCTGACGCCTAACCACTGCAGAACTACCAAACCTTCTCGTTCGACCTCCTCGTCCGCAACGACTTTGCCGGTCAGGTCCTCCCCTGCGGTGTCGACGCAGCGGGGTCGTGTCTTTGCCCGATCGAGAGCTCGCTGCTCGCGACGACGGGCGAGTGCGCCATCTCGGGGCAGGACGTGACGCAGGTGCGTTGCGCGGTGTCTCTTCCGGTTCTCAAAGCTCCTTCGACGCCGCTCCTCGGAGCTAGCCCCACAGGGACGGTTCATCGTCGCTGACGAGACGAACCGCGCACGCAGGACCTCGACATCGCGGGCGTCTCGGACGGTCTCTACGTCGGCATCCTCGTCATCATCATTGTCGTCATGCGCCTCCTCATGTGGGGCATGCTCGTGTGGAAGAAGAGGTGAGGCGGAGCGAGTCTGTGGGGCTTAGGCGTGCAATGATCCCGGTGTGTGCCCTCGTTTTCTTCGAGCTTGCGGGAGGAGGCCCGGCCGGCTGCGGGCGATTGAGATGAGAAGGGTCGGCTCGCAAAAGTCCACGGACACGAAGGGAAGTGTTTCAAGCAAGCAAGCGAGGCAGGGGAGCCGCAGCATCCCCCGCGCGCGGCGACAACCCATCACCGTGTGTTTGGGTCCTCGACCAGTCTTTTGCCACCACCAGAGTCCACCACCAGACTTGGGTGCGGGTCCTCACGCCTCACCAGTGCCCTGCGCGAACGCCTCGAGCTGCTCAGGCGTACGTCCCTCACAGCAGTCCCCGACTGCGAGCAACCGTGCGTTCCACCTCTTCGAGGCTTGACCGCGCCCGAGGTTGAACCCGCTCGCCGTACCGCAGCTCGCTCGGCCAAGTGCCGGATGGAGCCTCTCGCGTGTCGACGAACGCGGGGACCGAGTGACCTGCGCGCTGTACGGGTCGTGCGCGCGCGTCTGCCGGGGTGTTGACTGCGAGGAGGCGAGACGACGTGAGACGGGGCTCGAGTCACTGGCTTCGAGGAGCGGCACGCACGGGGCATCGGAGAGCTGGTCGCCATGCTGGACATGTACGTTGCCCCGTAGTCGTCGAGGCTGGAGCCGTACTCGGACAAAGTCGGGTACACAGCGTCGGCGTGCAGGTCCCGGATGAACGACTCGAACGACCTCGAGGCGGTCGTCGATCGTCGCCTCGCAGTACAGGACGCCGAGTTGCGCCTCGAACGCGTCGGCAACCATCTTGGGCGACAGTGACTCGGGATCTGGCGCGAGGTCCGAACCCCGCACGAGCGCGTCTTGAAGCCCGTACGCCACTGGCAGCCGAGTGGGCGAGCTGGATGTTGCAGGTCTGCTGCTGCTTGAGGAGCTCTGTGCGCGAGTCGTCACCGTCAGTCTCCTACTGTTCAAGAGAAGGGGACTGGACGCACCTTCACACCCACACCTACGGACTCGGACGCCTGCGGTCACAGCGTCCGATTCCGCTGACGTGGCACCCGAACCTGAGGGCATACTCCTCGAGCAGCATCTCACGGTGCCGCTTAGTCGTGATGCCAAACTCCTATCACTCGGTCGACTGCTTGCGCAGCAGGACATCGTCGGGAGGAGCTGGCGGGCGGACAAGTCAGCTTGAGGAGAGCTAGAGGCGGAGGGAGGGAGGGATTGCGGGAGAGGGAGGCGCACCAGCTTGCTGCGCATGCTGATTCCTGCCTGTCGGAGTGGACATGCAGGCGAGAAGCGTGTCGAGTCGAGTCGAGTCGAAGCGGCGGCAGCGGCAGCAAGATCGAAGGGACGCGAGCAGCCACCGTGCGCGCGCGCACTACCCGCACAAGTTTGGCAGCAAAGTGAAAGAGATTTGGGCGCACAAGGAAAGGGCTTTACAAGGTGGGAGTCTTGTGGTCGCAGGTTAGTCTGGAGGAGCGAGGCGGAGGATTGGATGGCGCCGCGCTCTGCTCCTCACCCCACGCTCACAGCGCCAGAGTCTCGCTTGACTTGTACCAGTCGACTCTTGCACCTACAAAACCACCCGCCGCACCTCGACTGTGCCCGCCGAGCCCGTGTAGTCGTCCCCTCGCCTCCTTTCCGTCCCGACCCTCATCTCCCGAACCGTGAGTCGTCTCTCTCAAGCGCAGGCCTGCCTGCATTCCGCGCGCAAGTATGGCAGCACCCCTAGAGCCATGACTCTGTGCCTCGTGTGTCCCGCCCAAGAGGGTTGGGCGGACCCTCCACCATCGCCCTCCTCCCAGGTCCTTGTCGCTGCTGCCGCCCACGCTCGCCAGCCCCACGCAGAGCCTCTCTGTGCACCTCACGCTGACCCAGTCCGGAACTCTACAGCAATCCCGCCCACCATGCCCATCCAGTCGGACGTCAACAACCTCAACGCGCCGTTCCCCGTCGTCGACGCCGACCCGCACTTCAACCGCGTCCTGCGCAACCTCCGCACCCAGGACTACGTCCTCTGGGGTGGTGCCACCGCTTTTGCGCCTGGCGCGCTGTACGGCATGGGTGCGTCGGACTCCCCCACTTCCTCCCCGGAGGGAAGGTCCCCGCTCACCACTCTGCTCGCGCGTGCCCCCCCCCCCCCGCAGAGCTCGCCGACCCGACTAGGACCAGCCGCGCGGCCATGCGGACGTCGCTGAGGCTCGCGACCTGGCTCGGTTTCGCCGGAGGCTTCCTCCTCGCTTACCAGAACGCGTCGCGTGCGTCTCTTGTCTGCCCGCCCCGGGCCCTCTCTCGCCTCTACCTCCTGCTGACCCGCGCTCCTCTTGCCCCCCCCCCCCAACCCCCTCCTTCAATCTCTCTGGACGCCCTCTTCGCGCCCACGGCAGTCCGTCTCTGGGGCTGGAAGGAGAACTCTGCCGAGCAAGCACAGGACAAGGCCGAGCTGACGCAGCTCGCAAAGGAGGGCAAGCCCCTCTACGGCGAGAGCGACCTGCCCGAGTACATCCAGGGCGTCGCGCACCGCAACTCGATGTGGAGCCAGCTCAAGTTTGGCGTCATGCCCTGGTTCAACTTTGTCAAGTGCGTCGGGCCACTGAGTCTCCTCGCTTGGTGACTCCCGATGCGCAGTGGATTGACCTTGCTTCTCCACCCGCAGCCACCCGTTCCACGGCACCGACGCGTCCAAGTACGAGGAGTAGAGTGCTGCTGAGCGTGTTGCGCTGTGAGAGCGAGAGGGGAGGAGGGTCGCAGGGAGGAAGGAGCCGGGTCGTCGAGGTGCAAGTCGCGGATTCCGTCTGTTCATTGGGAGGGCGAGGCTGCGCTTCTTTAACTGAGAGTCTCGGCGCCAGAGTGACAAGTGAGCCGCGTGGTCGAGATCCGCTGACTCGCTCACGAGCTGCACCACCGCACCCGTCGTCGGGACCACGAAGCGATGATGCGAATGCAAGTGATCATGTCTAGAGGCGCCGACTGATCCTGCTGCTCGTCCACAAGCTCCTTCTCCCACACGCGTCACACCCAGCACGACGGAATCTGACTCAGGACGGGCGCCCACCGCCGCAGCTTCTCCGGCGCAGCGGGCACCTTCCTCCCCTCCCTCTCGCCGCGGATGAACTCGCTCACGCGGTCCTCGCTCTCGCACCAGAACAGCGCGAACCCGACCTCGCTCCCCGGCGGGGGCGGGATCTTGAAGAAGCCCGTCGCGCGGTCCCAGTACCACTTGTTGACGGGGTTGTTGGCCCGCGAGCGCCACACGAGGTCGCGCGCGATGCCCTGCCCGCCGAGACCGCCGACGTTGGGGTTGAGCGCGTCGAGGAGACCGAGACCCCACGACTCGTCGCGCAGGGCGCCCCACAGGAAGTCGACCGTGCCGTCGCCCTGGAGTGAGGGCAGGACGGCAAACTTGTCAAGGTAGGCGATGGCCGGAGCCGGGGCGCCCGGCTCGTCGTCGTCGTCGACGAGCGGCTCGCCCGTGACGGGGTCGAGCGCCCGCTCGTTGGTGACGATCGCGACGGCCTGGTAGTCGCCCGCAACGATGCAGAAGTCGAGGTCGCGCGCGAGGCGGGCAAAGTAGGGCTCGCGGTCGAGCGTCTTGCCGAACGAGGCCTCGAGGACGCGTGCCAGGGCCTCCTCGTCGACGTCCTTCATCGAGCGGAACACGCGGATGGGCAGGCCCCGCCGGACGATCGTCGGCTGGTGCTGCATGTTGCGCCGCGGCAGGAGGTCGTGCGCGAGCGAGGGCGAATGTGCGGGCTTGTTGGTGATGAGGTTGGCGATGAGGGACCGAGGCGAGCGGTGCGACACGAGGACGCCCGACGCCGTGCGAGGGAGGTGCGCGAGGCAGTCTCGGATCAGGGCCAAGTTGGCCAGTGCCGTCGGGTGCGTCTCTTGCCAGATGAACGTCTTGGCGATGTAGTCAAACTCGCTCTCGAGGTTGATCGACAAGTGCGGGTCGCCGCCTCGTGCGGGAGAAGGGATCCCGCCCTCGCGGTTGATGACCATGAGCCGCACGGGCGTCAAATCGACGTCGTTGTCGAGCCGCGCGTCGGCCTCGTACCGCAGACCCGCGTTGCGCTCGGCGTCGGCGAGGCCACACGCGATGGCACGCACGGCGTCGTTGGCGGGGACGCACAGCGAGAAGCACGCAGCGTCGAGCGCGATGGGCGGGATGACGGGGATCTCGCCCTGCCGGACCGCGTTGCGGATGCTCGACAGCGAGTCGACAAAGAGGTCGGCCGTGTCGGCGGCCTCGTACGGCTGGGCACTCGTCGACGCGATCGGCGCCCACGTGTCCTCGAAGGCGGCGCCCGACACGCACAGGACGCCCTCGAGGAGCGGGCGAGCCGCGCCACCTTTGGCCTCGAGCATGTCGCTGAAGCGGATCGTCTCGCGCTTCATGCGCGCGCGCAGGTTGACTACGTGCCGCTTGCGCTCGTCTTCGGGGACGGCGAGGCTGTGAATCCTGCGCTCGTCCTCGCGCCACTGCTCGTTGTCGACGACGATGATCGGAACGAGTCCGAGCTTCTTGAGGTAGACCATGCCCTCGGCGATCGACTCGAGCTGTCGGTCCGAGAAAGGTCCCTGTACCTTGACCAGGCCCGTGTGCCGACTCGCCGGGGACGAGAGGAGCTCGTCGGCAAAGGTCGTCTTGCCCTTGTACTCGCTCTGAGAAGAGTTGCCGGAGGGTGACGCGGAGGCAGAGGCAGACGAGGAGGCGGTGGGGATCGAGCGGGAGAAGGCGGTCGTCGGCGTCTCCTGGTCGAACAGAGGGAAGGCGGGCTTTTCCGACTCGCCGTTGGCCGCCTTGACCGTCGTCTCTTGTCGGCTCGGGCGCGTCGCCGGGTCAAAGTTGCGCAGGTAGAAGCGCGAGTCGCGCGCAGAGGGCCCCGCCTCGAGAACGGTCAAGATGAGGTCCTGCGCGGCGGGGGAGGGTGAAGGCGCTCGACTCGGGTCAGCATGTGCACTCCGGCGGTACATGTCAGGGGCATGGTCACGTACGCGCTGTCGCTCCAGCTCGACCGACCGCTTCTGCGCCTCGCCAAAGTGTCCCCGTCCGGAGCTGATGGTGCGAGTCTGTGAACTCCGCGAGGGCACGGGCGGACAGCGTGGTCAGCCAGCGTGCGCGCTGTCACAATCGGAGAGCTGTGGAGCAACGCACCGAGCCGTGCATGGCCGTCGTGGCCTTTCCCCGCGAGCTGCCCGCGGCCCCTCCTCGGAGAACACCCCCTAGCACAGCACTCATCTCGTGGGCGACTTGAGCTGCGCCGGGTCGTCGAGAGGGCCTAGGGAGGGTTGATGCGCTTTTGTCCGCGGCAGATGGGGCGAGAGCTGGAGGGGGATGGAAAGCCGCGAGCTGGAGAGTCAACTCGACGAGCGCAGCGCCCGAGCCGCCGCGCGAGGTGTCACCCGATTTGGCCGCGACGATTCCCGGTGCGTCGCAGGGCGCATGGGTTCGTTCTGCAACTCACCGGCAAGTGCCAAAGCCCAGTCTCGGCGGACGGCGACTTTGTAAAGGAGTAGGGCACTCGCGAGCGCAGCTAAGACTGCAGGACACCGGGATCAACGAGGCAGAGTAGGACAAAAGGTACGACAGCAGTGGATACATCGAGGAGGAGGACAAGGAATAGTGTCTGGGAAGAAGGGGACTGCGCGCGGACGGACTAACGAGGGTTGCGGATGCGAAGGGGGCGTGCGCGAGTCGTGCTGGACCGAGGGCAAGGCGAGGCGTTGTCGAGAAGGAACCGCGTCCGTTGAGAAACCCTTGACTGAACCGAAGAAGAAAGATCGAAAGGCCAGAGGCAAAGTGTCTGTGGCGTGGCGTGAGGAAGAGCGGACGGCCGCTGCCGTCTGCACGCTCACTAGCACTCCTGCCACTCGTCGGCGCCGACGAACGAGCTCGCAGCGTCGTCGTGCGCGTACTCAGGCCTGGGCACCGGCCCCTCGTCAACGAGCTGGAACCGCTGCATCTCCCTCGGCGCGCGCAGCTTGACCCCCGCCCCGTCGCGCGCCGGCCGCGCCCCCGCCGCACTCGCACCGAGCGGCGCCGCGCCCATGCTCTCGAGGCTCGTCGCGCTGTCGGCGCGCCCGTGTGTACCGAGCCCGATCGGCGACGGCGCAAAGAGGGCAAAGTCGCCGGCGCGTCCTCCACCTCCTCCGGCGCTCGTCTCGCTCCCGCTGCCGAAGCGGAAGCGCTCTTCTGCGCCACTCAGAGCAGAAGACGCCGAGGACGAGGCGTACGATCGGGCGGCGAGCGCTGCGGCCGTGGAGAGGGGCGACATGGGCGAAGTAGGGGAAGGGAGCGCGTCGTGCGGCGGGGCGTCGAAGGGGTTGGTGTGGTGGAGAGGCGGAGGGGAGGGTACTCGCGGTACCAGGTTCTCCGTGTCGAGCGGCGTGAGCGCATGCGAGTGCGTCACTGGCGTAGGCGACCCGACGGCCGTCTCGGCGTCGCTGAGAGCGCGCGACCGTGACCTCGTGCCAGGCGTGATCGGGCTGTGCGTCGCGCGGTACTCGGCGATGATCTGCCGTGCAGGGGTGAGTTCCGGCGTGCGCGGGCGGAGGGGAGGGCGAGGCGGGAAGGACGACAGGGTCGAGGCGTAGACGGCGCGCTTGGCCAGCTCGTCCGCGTCGGATGTGTAGCGCTGGAACGCAAACGTCGTGTCGGGGCGAACTGCAGAGGGGTAGGGAGTCAGCAACAGCGTTCGTCGAGACGAGGGCGTCGAGGCTCGGGCGAGGTACGCGACGAGCGCGAACGAGCGGACGGTACGCACCCTCCTCCCTCCCGTCCCAGCACACGCCGAGCGAGTCCGACCAGTAGTAGTAGCTCCCGACATAAGACCTCCCGTCCGCCGTCGCCGTCGCTGTCGTGTCCGTCTCGCCAGGGCCGGCGATCTGCATCTGGACAAACCCGTTGGCGCGCGCGACGAGCTCCTGCATCTTCTGCTCCTCGGCCGGCAGGCGCGGTGCGCGCTTGCCTTCGCTCTTGCTGCGCCGCATCGTCGTCGCCGAGACGCGGGTGCCACGCTGAAGCGTGGCGCCCTCAGTCCGCGGGGTGGCAGTCGTCTCGACTGTGGTGACAGGGTCGGCGGGCACTGCGGCGGGCACTGCGGCGGGCACTGCGGCGGGCACTGCGGCGGGCACTGCGGCGGTCGCAGGTGCATGTGCAGTTGCGCGCACCGCCTCGCCGCTCGTGCGGTGCACCTCCTTGTCCCCCGCGTGAACCGACACCGCCTGAGAGCCCGTCGGGCTCGTCGTCTTCTTGCCCTTGCTGACACGACGGACGAGCTGAGTCCTGCCGACCGAGAGCTTGCGCGAGAGGCGGTTCAGGAACGACGACGGGCTTGTCCCAGCGGTCGAGGCCGACAGCGGGTTGCCGCGCTCGTGCGAGGGGGTCGTGGGCGAGGCAGGGGTTCCTTTGCTCCGCGAAGGCGAGTCGTTACGATAAGGCGGGAGTGCGAACGTGATCGCTAAGACGAGTGTCGAGGGCGTTAGCGGAAGTGGTCCAACTAGCGCACGAAAGTGGGAACGGACGTACGACGAGCTGCCTCGGGCCTGCCCGGCGAGGACGACAGACGGATGGACGGGCGCTGCGAGGTGACAATGACAGACGCAGAGCGCGACAAGCCGATAGACCGCGGGGTGCGGGCACCCGAGGGCGACGGGGCGATGCCGGGGGGACTGGAGGAGTCACGGCATGGGTCAGCGTGCGCGCACGAGGACCTTTACAGCTGGGAAGGGGGAGGCGTACGGTGCTGCGAGCGACATGGCCAACTGTGCCTCTGCAGGCGTGCTTGCGCGGTTCGAGGGGCCTGGTAGGGCGAAAGTCTGGCGCGGCCGCGCGGGGTTGCCCGTGGGGGGACTCCGTGAGGAGGAGCGTGGGAGAGAGGGGGGATGGGTACTCGGGCGGGCTGCGGGTGACGGAGGGCCGAGTGCCCTGCTTGATACGCAGGGACAGTGACTGTGTAGCACAGAGGAGGCGCGCGATGGGAGGGAGGCAAGAAACGAGACGCCCCCTGGCCCCTGTGCCGACCCCAGACCAGCGACCTCCCCCCGCTCGCTCGCAACGCTCTCCTCGGCCACTTGCAGGCCTTGTGCGGGCCTGATACGGTGCTTATGGGCCTAGCTTAGCGACTCGAGTCCTCGTCGCCCTCTCACAACCCCCTCTCCCGCTCGAAATCGCGAAAAGCTTCCGCGACGACGTCGCGACGCGCTCTCACGTGCACTGTTCGGCGTGGGCAGGAATGAAATGATCGCCCCCCCTCGAGCCGACCAGGCTGACGGGGCCGAGTCCGTTCTCACGAGTGGCAGTTTTCTGACCTAGGAGAGGGAGAGGACGCTCGTCCATCGCAACGCAGCGATCCCTCTGCGCTGGAGAGTGAGAGCGGCAGAGCATGCAGGGGACTGTGCCCCACGTCTCGAGCCCTGCACTCGCATGGACCCACCCTGGTTCCCGCGCAAATTAGCGTTCGCCCCGCTGCGAGTGAGATGAGCTCCCGAACGCGCGCGCACGGGTCTGGCCTCGAGCAGAGACCAACCGCCCACCGCAGGCTCGACTCGCAGAGCTCCCCGCGGCGAGACGCGGGGTTGCTCGTCGTCTCTGGTAACAGACGGGCAACAGACGGGAAGTCCGCCAGGCTGAGCGTGGCACGAGGCGCGGAGGCGATTGTTGTCAGCGGCGGAGTTGGAGAGGAAGAGGCGACGCACGACGAGCTCGTGGCGCAACCTCGCCTGTCTCGCCTCTGCGAAGAGGCCCTCAACGTCTGAAACGAGCTCACGGACAACTGAGCGTGGCCCGCCGAGCGGAACAGGCGCCGACAAATCGCGGACAGCCGCGCGCTCGCCGGCCTTCCCAAGCTGCCCCGCTGGCGTCGCCTCGCTCGTGGGCCTCCTCCCGTTGTGAGCAGAACACGACCCATTTCATAAGGAGAGGACACGGACCCTCAGTAGAGACAGCGCCCCATGGCGCGACCGGCGCCACCCAAGAGCTCGCCCCACCCTCAGCGCCCACTCTTCCTCGCCGCGCTCCTCGAGTTCCTCGCCGGCTGCGCCGCCTCCTCCGCCGCGTCGTCCGAGTCGCCGTCGACGCTGGACGCCGTCGTGTCCGTGTCGTCTTCGTCGTCGTGCGTCGGCGGGGCGTTGTCCGTGTCAGAGGTGACGCCTGACGGGGCCGACGAGCGGGAGAGGGCGGCGAGGCTGGCGGGGGTGAGGCGCGAGGGGGCGGCCGTGGCGGGGCGTGCTGCAATGCGAAGGACAAAAAGCGTGTCAGGGTGCGCACTTGCAAACGGAAAAGAAGAGAGCCGCACCTGTGCGTCCGCCGTCGTCCTTGACGCGCGTCGCCTGCGTTCCGGGGATCAAACCCCTCGCCTCCGCCTCGACGGGCACCCCCTCCTGCTCGAGCAGTTCGATCCCCGCATTCCTCCTCCCCGTGAGCTCCATGCGCCCGAGCACCTTGTTCCACCCCCGGCGCTGGATGAACTGGGCAAAGTTGCTCTGCTGCGCGAGCTCGTCGAGCATGTCGGCGAGCGCGAGGAGGAACCCGTCGAGCTGGGACGCGACGGTGAAGGTTGAGGGCCCGAGCGGGTATGCGAACGTTGGCGCGGCGAGGAGAGTCGACGGCTGGGCGCGCAGCTTGGAGGGCGTGTCGTCAACCATGACCGTGTTGGACGCGTCGAGCTTGCCAATGTGCTCGCTGGCCTGTGCGACGCAAGGGTTAGGGACGGAGCGAGGTAGAAGGAGAGGAGAGGCGCAGCGCACGAGGTGGTCCCACAGCTTGTCGAGGTCCTTGACGATGGCGACGTAGCTCACAAAGTCCTTGGCCGTGAGCCCGACGTCCTCACGAGCCCAGAGCGCCACGAGCTTCGGGTGGAGCAGCTCGGCCTCGCCGTCGATGAGCGCCGGTCCGACGAGTCCGAGGTCGAGCTCGTACAGGCACTTGACCGCCGTCGCCTTCTGACTGCCCGTCCAGATAGCCATGGCTATCCGAGGGCCGCTCGAGGTCAGCCACGAGCTCAAGAGGGGGAGAGCGAACGAGCTACGCACTCCACGGCGACTCGGGGCGGAGCAGCCAAATGAGGAACGACCGCAGGTACGGCCTCCCGGACGGCTTCCCCTCGGGGATGTGCTCGAGGTGCTGCGGAGGGCGCGTGTACAGTGTCCCGTCGAGGTCGAACACGACGAGCGGCTTGCGGACGCGGCCACGCTTGCTCGGGACGGCGCACTCGGACTGGTAGAGCGCAGAGGGCGACAGGACCATGCCGGTCGCGGTGCGCTTTGGCGATGGGTGGACGAGGGGAAGCGCACCCGGGTGCGGAACTGGGCGCGCGCATTCGCCTCGACGGTCAGCAAGCGCAGGGTGGGATTCGAAGGAGAGGGAACATGCGCACAGGCGGGCTCCTGAGCGGCGTCGTGCGCCGGGCCGACGGGACGGAAATTCTGCTTGAGGTCCTCGATGACGGCTTCGTGACCCCGCATCCGTCAGTCGAGTCCCTCACGGACAGCACAGGCAGGGAGACCCCGCACCAGGGTCAGGGTAGGCCGTCCCCCTCGAAACCTTGATCCCAAGCGCGCCGCACACCTCGATAGCGCGCTGGACGTATCCGTCGAGCCTGTCGAGCGGGATCCCGTGCTCGAGGTCCTGCAGCTTGATCGCCGCGCCGATGTTGGACGTCGTCGAGCTGCGCGCGTGTGCAAGGTCCTCTCGAGTCGGCGACGCGGCTCTGCCTGGCGCGTCTCGCACGGAGGGAACGGAACGCACAGCTCGTCAAGCACGCCGACCTGGGCGAGCAGAAAGTCGTCGTCCGGGCTCTTGGTCGTGAAGACGGGGCAGTTGATGAGGTTGTCGGGCTGGGCGCGGCCGTTCGAGGCGAGGTCGTCCTGGAGGAGCGAGTTGAGCGGTGACCAGTCTGAGCCCGTCGTCGCATTGAGCATGCTCCACATCTGGAGACAGGTGAGTCAGCGGGAGCGCCGTATGGGCGCGGGCGAGGAGAGGGAAAGAGACGCACGAGGTCGAGGTCCTTGACGGCCTTGCCACTCGCCATGCGGCCGTAGACGTGGGGCAAGAAGCCAGAGTCCTCGTAGCCCCACACAGCGAGCAGCCCCGGCTTCTTCTTGGGGTCGAGGCGGTCGTCCGAGTCGAAGAGGTACTGCGTGCGTGCGTGTCCCGCCGCGTGAGCCGCCCTGTCGAGCACAGGACCTACTGTGGACGACGACTCTCACCTTGCCCATGCCGCACTGCCTCAGGTGCGCGATGCCGTACGCCCGGCCGGAGAAGGTCCAGATGGCAAGGGCGTACGGCGTATCGGGGTGCATCACGTAGCGGATGAAGGTGCGGAGGTACGGGCGCGCGATGACGCCGTCGCCATTCGGCCCGAAGAGGGTATTGTCGAGATCAGAGACGAGGAGCTTGCTGTGGGTACAAAGGACGGACGGAGGTCAGTCTGTCGATTGAGAGCGAGGCAGGGTCACGCCGTGAAGACTAGCCTCTTGGGCTTGACCGGTCCTTTGAGCTGCGTGAGGGGCTCGTCGAGCTCGGCGGCGTACGACTTGCGGGGTAGGCTGGTCGCAGTCGAGCGGGACGGTGCCGACGAGGTCTGGCGCGCGGACGACGGGAGCGGCTGCGCGAGCGTCCCGAGTCGTCAGCGCTGGCCGCACCCTGGAGCGTAAGCGGACGCACCTCGGACCACTGGTGCGGAAGAGGCGTCAGTGCAGTCGGAGTAGAAGAGTCTTCGCGGTTTCGACGCACCGGCGCAGCGTCCTCCGAGTCGTCCGGTGCAGTGCCCCTCATCCCACGCCCGTTGCGGGGCGCAAGGTAGGAGCGGGTCGAGCGGTCTGGACGGACAGGGGTCAGCGTGTTTGTCGCGAGGGGAGTTGCACCACAAGACAGAGAGCACACCGTAGCGCGAGCTCATGATCCCGGGTCCAGCAGGCTAGACGGGCAGTAGACTCGGAGTCGAGGGTAGCGGGGGAAGCAAGAGACGCATCGTTCGCGGACCACGGGTAGCCCAAGGGGCTCAGGGGTCGGCGCTCAGTCCTCCGCGGTGAGTCCCCGGTCCGCACGGACGCAGGCGCCGCCCGCACGTGCGCCCTACCCTGAGGAGAGGAGACGAGGTCTCTCCATTCCAGCCCGAGACGAGCACGAGCGATGCAGGCAGGGGCGAGAAGGAAAGCGTTGCAGCAGCTCCCATGGCGAGTCTAGCGAGATGGCTTTGAGCGCAGGGTGTGGTTGAGGCAAAAGAGGAGCTCGCTCGAGGCGAAAGCGCGCCGTCATCGGGGCTCGCGCGCAAACTCGCCCCGCTTGCTCCTTACCAACCCCCGCCGATCACCGTAAAGTGCTCCACTGCCACGACAGCGCGTGCTACCAACTTTGTATCGCACCGGATCCGTCCCCTGTAGCCAACTCTCGCCGCCTCTCGCCTCATCGCCCTCGCCTACTCTCGCGCATCGCGACACCGAGTCGAACTACTCCAGTCAGCACAGACGCACCACCAAGGCCCTCACAAGCCTCGTCACGCCACGTAACAAGCCACACAAGCCCAACCGGAACCGCTCTGCGCACTCTCGTCCCGCCTCGCTTCCGAGACCAACTGCCTCAGGTCACCATGTCGGCCCTCCTCCGCACCTACTCGCGCAACTTTGAGCGCCGCCCCTACATCACCCTCTGCGTCGCCAACGGCCTCCTCATGTCCATCGGCGACGTGAGCGCCCAGATCATTGGCCTGTCGGTGCGTTCGCCTGTCCCTCGTTCTTTGGTCCACCGCCGAGTGCACGCTCGCATAGCAGGACTGGACTCACCTTGGCGACTCTGACGCGCAGACTGGAGCGTCGCTCGCATTTGACCTCGAGCGGACGATGCGGTACGCCGTCTTTGGCGCGTCGATGGGCCCGCTAGGCGGCGCATGGAACAGTGCGCGCTCTCTCTCTCTCTTTCCGCGCGTGTGCGTCGCATTGACCCGCCCTCCCGCGCGCAAGAGTTCCTCGAGGTCAATTTCCCCCTGCGGCGCGCCATCCCTGGCCAACCGGCCACGATGGCCAAAGTCAAAGTCGAGAACCCGATACCGGGCCTCGAGAAGGAGCTGCCCAAGGGAGCGAGGTTCGAGCGCGGTGGGCCGCAGTACGGTGGCGCGGGCGCGGGAGCAGGAGCGGGCGCAGGGGCGGCGGCGGGGGAGACGCCCGTGAGCGTTGTGCAGCTTGCGAAGCGCGTCGCAGCGGACCAGCTCGGCCTGTGCGTCCAGCCCTTACCTCCACACGCGCTCATTAGCCTGTTTGCTGACACGCTCCGCGCGCACGCCCCACCAGCGCGCCCGTCTCGCTCTTCATCTTCCTCTTCTCGATGAGCCTCCTCGAAGGTCTCAACGGCGAGGAGACGCGCGAAAAGGTCCGCAGCAACTACTGGCCCATCCTGTTTGTCAACTGGCAGGTGTGGCCTCTGCTGCAGGTGCGTTTCGCTCAGTTCTCGGGCCTGCTGTCGTTCGAGGTGCGTGCGCAAGGGAGCACACCCGCTGACTGGCGATGACCCGCGATCGCGCAGACGCTCAACTTCCGGTACATCCCCTTGAGGTGAGTCCTCCCCCGTCTCTTCGTCTGCGCGCAGAACGCCCAGCTCACCCGTGCCGCCCTCCGGGCCCCCCCCCCGCAGGTACCGCGTCCCCGTGGGCAGCATCGCCGGCATCGCCTGGACGTGCTTCCTCAGCTGGAAGACGGCGCAGAGTGCGCAGGCGGCGTAGACCCGCTCCCCGACGCATTTGGACCCCCGCGAAGGCGTCTTGACGCACGGCACGCGCGCGCGAGCTCGACCTGCTCCGCGCCTCGACTCGCCACCACCGCCTCCCCCCGTAGCTGCCGCATAGACCAGCCCTTTTCGCGATACACACTCGCCTCTGTACAGATTTCGCAGTGACCCGAGCCGCCTGTCTGGGTCTCTCGAGGCCTGTGACGAGAAGAACAGAGGGTTCGCTGCGGTCGCAGAAGGCCCTGGCGCGTCATCCGCCTGTGCCTCCCTTGACAAGGCCTCCTACATGGCATGCTCGCGTGGGCGAGCCGCAGAACCGAGAGAGCGAGCCTCGCCGGGTGGGTCCAAGGGAAGAACGGTACTCGACAAGCGCTCCTTGCTCAGGTGCGACGAGACGAACACTTCAGCAGCCCCAGCGCGGCATAGGCCATGCACAGTTCCACGGTCAGATCGCCAAGCTCTTCGCGCGCCTCCTCATAGTCGCCCGTCTCGACCGCCCACGCTATGAGCCGGATGGCGCGCTCGCGCTCGTATGCCTCGTCCCACGACGCCGCGTGGACGCCGATACCGTCGACCTCGATGCCCGCGGCACGAGCAGCCGCGACGGCCGTCTTGGTGCCGTCGGCCGAACACCCGGCGGGCCAGCGCGCAGGGTGCCAGCTGTCGTCGAGCCCGTCGAGGCCCGAGGTCGCGCCGGCGGGGAACTTCCACGCGCGGTGCTCGATCGTGTCGCCGCGAAAGTCCCAGACGTGGTCGAGCTCGAGGGTGCGGAGGTGGCGGAGGCGGTGCGGACTCTTGGGGTCGACAAAGAGGGCGGCGAGGAGGTCATCGGTCGGCTGCGACGCCCAGCCGAAGCGGAGCGTGCGCAGGAAGGGGAGCGAGGCGAGGCAGGGAGCGAGGCGCGCCGGCGTGAACGAATGGGCGCTCAGGTACAGGTCCTCGAGGTCTTTGAAGCGCGGCAGGACGTCGTCGAGGATACAGCCGGGCCTCGGGTCAACTTGGCGCCCGAGTGGCGAGAGCAGGTGCAGGGTGCGCAGACCCGTCGGTGCCCTGCGCAGGATCGATGCGCAGGCCGGCGCTGAGAGGGTGTCCGCGAGGCGCAGCTCGACGAGGTGCGGCGCGAGGTCAACAAGTGTGGGGGCGTCCGACTCGCCGAGCTGCACCCCCTCGAGGTCGAGGCGGGTGAGGGTCATGAAGAGCGGCAGAGGCGGCTGCATGGGCGGCAGCGGCGAGCCCTCTGCGCTCTGCTCGACGCTGAGGCTGCTCAGCCGCGGCAGGCGAGCCAGGTTGCGAACCCAGGCGCCGGTGTCGTCGCCGCCCAAAGGCGGCCTGATCTTGTCCGTCGAAAATGCCAGTCGCCACAGGTGAGGGAAGACGAGGACGCCCTCACTGTGGAAGAGGACGACGTTGAGGAGGTCTGCGTCAATCCGGAACAGGACGAGGGTGGACAGGTGCGAGAGGCCGAGGAGGAGGCCGAAGAACTCGCGAGGCTTGACGACTTCGGGACGCTCGCTGCCGTTGGCCTCGTGACGACGACCGGATTGCATCGCGGCAGGACGCGCGCCGGCGTTCCCCGTGCCCGTCGCGGCACCAGATGACCTGCTCCTCGCCGTGTTCGAAGTTGCGCGGTACACGTTGATGTAGAGCTGGTTGATCAGACTGGCGACAAAGGACGAGTCGCGCACCGTCGTGCAGAGCGAGGCGAGAGCCCTGTACGAGCGGATCCTGACGCCGTTCCTGTAGAGCTGCCTTTGCTGGAAGGGGTACACGCGACGGCTGATGGGACAGAGCCTGCCGACGTAGACTTCGTCAAAGATGGTGGCAAGGAGCTCGTCGGGCAGGCGCAGGAGCGGCGACGGCTTGGTGGGGTCGACAAGGTCGGTTGACGACGTCGAGCTGATGAGGACCTGGTTCCGAGACGAGCGTCACGTGGGCGGGCGCGCAAGGCGTAGGAGGGCACGCAGACGCACCTGTTCGTCCATGCTAGCGCGCTAAGTGATGACCCGAGCGAGTCGTGAGGAGCAGCGAGTGGCAGGTGGGAGCGAGAGAGACGCGCGGAGGAGCGAGCACACGCCGGCTCGCCGCGGGACTTGCGCCGCCGAGCGAAGGTGACACAGGCTCTGTGCAGGCTCGGGGCTAGTGCAGCTCCTATTGCAGCCCCATTCTGTGCTGAGCTGAGCTGGTCCGAGGCTGCAAAGCACCGCCCCAACTCCTGGGCTCGAGCGCTCGAGCCGCTCGTCCCACCTCCTCCCACCTCCACCCCCCGTAGCTGCAGCACAGACCAGCGCGTTTGCGGTACGCGCTCGCCTCTGCACAGACTCGCAGCACCCCGCCCCGCCTTTCTCACTCGACCGCCGTGGCGAGAGAACGAAAGGTCGCTCACAATCGCAGGTGTTCTGGCGTGTCGTCCGCCTGGGCGTCCCTCGACCGCGCCTCCTGCATGGCGTGAAAGCCCCACCGGTCCCTCAACTTGTCCTCGATGTACTCGCACAGCTCCGTCGAGAGGCAATCCCCGCCTCAAGTCCTCGAGCAGCCGTGCCTTGCTCGCCTCGAACCATTGCCCGACCTCCCTCAGGCCGATGAGCGCCCGAGGCTGCGAGGGGCTCATCCCCCTGTCGTTGCGCATGGCCTGGATCATGAGCGTCGAGTGCGCGAGCTGGGCTCTCAGGACCTTGTTGAGGATCCGCGCGCTGCCCTCCGCGACCCAGGGGAACTCGTCCGCGATTTGGCTCGTCGTCCTCGGCGCGGCTCGATCTCGACCTCCGCCTCCGCCTCCACCCGCCGCCCTCCGAGGAGCGGGAGCGAACGCGAGCGCCTCGTGAAAGATCTGCTGCAGCGCGCAGCCCTCCTGCGCAAAGAGGTGCCAGGCCGTCCTTGTCGGGTCGACCTTGCCCGACGTGGCGCCCGCGCCGTACCACGCTGGGGCGCTCAGGTGCATGTGGGCGGGGAAGAGCGCGTCGAGGCGCTCTTCGCGCTCGAGGACTCGCGAGAGCGCTGGGTCGCGCGTGCTGAGGAGGTCGTAGAAGCGCTTCGTGAGGACGACGGCGGGGCGTGCGTGAGCGCGTGAACGGGGGTCGGGCAGGTAGACGCGCGCGCGAGGCAGACGCCCGTTCCGGTGCATGCGCATTTCTGTCGACACGGTCTCGACGAGGGTCGGCCGGCCCGGCATCAGGGGCACGTTTCGGAAGCGGCCGATGTCGAGCAGTTCCGACTGTGTGAGGGGCGGGAGGTAGAAGACGTCTGGGTCGCGGCCGCAGTGGACCTTGTGCGTTGGCCAGAGCTGTCGGAAGAGTCGCGGTTCAGCAGGCGCAAGAGAGGGAGGCGAGAGAGGAGGGAGGGGGCGAGGCGCAAGAGGGTTTGGCACCGCCTTGAGCAGAACTGGATGTCTTGACACGCGCTGTACTGGGTGGTCGATGGTTTTGAGCAGGCGGCACACTGCGCAGGTCGGGCGCTCATCGCTCGAGAGCGAGAGAGCAAGAGCGAGTGATGAGGTTGATCGAGCAGCTGGGAGAGGTAGAGATCGCAAGCGAGCGTCGCTGCGAGTGGATGGGCTCGGTGGGCCTTATCGTGTGCGTCCCAGGGAGCGTGTCAAGCGGGCAGGGGGTGACTTGGGAGGGAGGGAAAGGGTGGGGGGGGCGGAGAGGTTGCGGCTGCGGGGGAGTGAGCTCGAGCTCGTCGCTCGCCGGCACACGCTCTCGCCGCTCAACTCTCCGCGACCCACCCAGCCCAGCACTGCCCAGCCATGAGCAAGGCAAAGCAGGTCGCATTCGCCGACCTCGAACCCCAACTCCACCCTCTCCTCCTCCGCGCCCTCTCGTCCCTCTCCTTCCCCGTCCCGACCCCGATCCAAGCCACCCTCATCCCGCTCGCGCTCAGCTCATCCAGGGACGTCCTCGCACGCGCCAGGACTGGCTCGGGCAAGACCCTCGCCTACGCCATCCCGCTCGTCCAGGGCATCCTCCAGCGCAGGGACCGCGGCGAGCTCGACGGCACTCGCGCTCTCGTCCTCGTCCCGACTCGCGAACTCGCAGAGCAGGTCCGGGGCCAGGTCAACAAGCTCGTCGATGGGTTGGGACTGGCCGACCAGCAGGGCGAGGGAATCCGCGTCGTCAACCTCGTCGGCGACCAGGCGCACAGCCGCAAGAAGCGCAAGGCCGCGGGCGGCGAGCGCATCGAGCGGTGCGTCCCTTTGTCTTGTCCGCGTCCTGTGCTCCCCTGATCTCTCTCGGACCTGCCGCGGCGCCTCGCAGGATGCAGCTCGCCGACCGCCCCGAGATTGTCGTCGCAACGCCCTCGCGAGCACTCGCTCACCTGCGCGCCGAGGTGCGTCCCCTTTCAAGCCTTGATCGCCGCGGCTTGCTCGACAGAGCTGACCGACGTGCTCCCCCGTGCAGACACTGCATCTCGAGCACCTCGACTACCTCGTCATCGACGAGGCCGACCTGATCCTCTCGTATGGCCACTCGAGCGACGACATCCGGTCGATCCTCTCGGGGCCTTGGGGCCTCCCCAAGGTGTACCAGAGCTTCCTGATGAGTGCGACGCTGACGGGAGAGGTCGAGGAGCTCAAGGGCGTCGTGCTGCGGAATCCGGTGCGTTTCGTTTCGAGGCGGGCTCCGTCCTCCTGACGAGGTCGAGCGCGCGCTGACACCGCCTCGTGCGCCTACAGGTTGTGCTCAAGCTCGAGGAGGACGAAGACGAGCTCGCCAACCTGTCCCAGTACTGCGTTCGGTGCGTCGCCCTAGTCCACTCTCCTTCGACCCGCCCCGCTCACTCCTCCCCAACCGCACGCACGCAGCTGCTCCGAGGAGGACAAGTTCCTGCTCCTATACGTAATCCTCAAGCTCAAACTCATCAAGGGCAAGTGCCTCATCTTTGTCAACGACACGGACCGCGGGTACCGCGTCAAGCTCTTCCTCGAGAAGTACGGCATCAAGAGTGGCGTCCTCAATGCCGAGCTGCCTTTCAACTCGCGGTGCGTGGTGATCTGCCCTCCATGCGGCGCCTGTGCCACCCCCACGAGGCGCAGTCGCTGATGCACTCTGCTGGCCTCCAACCACAGGTACCACGCCGTGCAGGAGTTCAACCGCGGCGTGTTCGACTACCTCATTGCGACGGACGAGAGCGGGCTCGAGGGCCACGACCGGGATACGAACGAGGAGGACGAGGCCGAGGTCGAGGCAGAGGGTTCGGGCCGTGCGTTCTCTCTCTCTCTTCCGGGACCTTCTCCTCGCTTGTCGTCTTCCGAGCTGAGCGTTCCTCCTCGCGTGTAGTGATCACGACGCAGCCCGCCGGCGAGACGTCGACCTCGGCCGACGCCACCGACGCCGACGCCACCCCCGCAGCACCCGCGCCCTCGTCCAAGAAGCGCAAGCGCACAAAGGACGGCTCGGGCTCGTCCCGCCCCTCAACGTCAGAGTACGGCGTCTCTCGCGGCGTCGACTTTGTCGACGTGGCCTGCGTCATCAACTTTGACCTGCCGTTCTCGTCGCGCTCGTACACGCACCGGGTCGGCCGGACGGCGCGCGCGGGGCGGACGGGGACGTCGCTGAGCTTTGTCGTCCCGCGCGAGCTGTGGGGCAAGCAGAAGAAGAACGACGTGAGCCTCGAGACGGCGAGGTATGACGACAAGGTGTGGGCGCGGATCGACAAGGCGCAGAGGGCCAAGGGGCAGGAGGTCAAGGAGTACAGGTTCGACCTCAAGCAGGTCGAGGGGTTCAGGTACCGCATGGAGGACGGGTTGAGGAGCGTGACGAAAGCGGCGGTGCGTGAGGCGAGGATCAAGGAGATCAAGAACGAGGTGCTCAACTCGGAGAAGCTCAAGGTGCGCGCTCTACTATCTCTTCCCTCACGCTCTTCTCTTCGTCGTCTTACTGACGCTCCGGTGTGCGCACGGCCCTGCAGGCCCACTTTGAGGACAACCCCCGCGACCTCGCCTTCCTCCGGCACGACAAGACGCTGCACCCCTCGCGCGTCCAGCCCCACCTCAAGCACGTCCCAGGTTACCTCATGCCCCGCATCGCAGCCGTCGGCGCAAACGACGCGGCCGTCGCTGCTTCGGCGGCGGCGGCGGGTTCAGGAGCGGGCGAGGGCGCGACGGGAGTGGTTGGCAATGTGCCGTTCCACAAGCCTGGGAGGGGCGGCGCGCGTGGCGGACGGGGAGGAGGGAGGGGAGGCGCGAGGGGAGGTGGACGCGGAGGAGCCGGCGGTGCGGGCAGGGGCGGCAAGAGGCAGGACCCGCTCAAGGGAGGGGCGTTCAAGTTTGGTGGGGGCAAGAAGTGAGCGGCGCGGCGGTTGCGCTTGGATTGGACGTGGAGCGGGGACGGACAGTGTTGTAATGGCGGGTCCCCCGATGTCGGAGCTCTTGCTCGAGAGCCGCGACCGAGAGTGCAGGACCCGCTCGTCCCTGGTCCCAGGCGCTGCACTGGGCTGCTCCTTGCTCCCGGGACCGTCCCGCCTCCGTGAGCGTCAGCACGACTCGTCGCGACATACCCGCATCCGCTGGAGAGCGCCGTACGACAGACACGAACGGTTGACGCCTGGCCCGCTGCGCTCTCGCGCCCTCGCTCGGCTGCGCAGGGATCCCCTGTCGGCGCAGGCTGCCTCGTCCTCAGAGCTTCGAGTGTCTAGAGTTTGAGACCACATTGTCTTTCGGTCATGCTGTGTCAAGCACAGAGCCTCGAGCGTGGACGGGGACGACTCTCACGAGCGTCGAGCGTCTTTGTTGAGAATGTATATGTACCGCATTGGCCAGTTAAACAGCAAGCAACCAGTTCGTATGGTCAAGTGGTTACGACGTCGCATTGTGGTTTCAAGGGTGCACCAGCGCTCGGAATTGTTCTGCGGAATCCCGTGTTCGATTCACGGTACGGACAATCTTTTGCTTTTGCCGTCGCCACGGCTGGGCACGACACTTTCTCTTTCCTCCGCAACCTGCTTTCGACGCCTTGGCTGGCAGCAGAGAGTCAGGTCGTCTGTCGCCGTCTGCGCGGCGGATGCGCGGCTGGCCACGGGCGGACGGGATTTTAAATTGGAAAGGAGAGGCCTGTGCGCTCGAAAGAGAGCCGACGCTTGTCGGCCTTCCCACGGTGCATGCGCACGCAGGCTCGCGCATTGATCGCTGTGCGCTGACCCGTGCCCTGCCTCGTCGGGGAGCGCCCGGAGAAAACGAGTGACAGCCGCTCGCGCCCCTTGGCGGTGTCCTGCCCGGAGCCGCGGCGACGCGCTCCCTGGTCCGGACCTCGCTCGTTCCTCTCCCTCTCCCTTGCCTCACTCCTCACAGCAGCCGCAGAGTGCCCCTTCGGCGCGGTTGCACCGCCCACCCATCGATCAGCACCTTCACACACCGCCTCGAAATGCCTCACAAGCCGCGCAGGCCACTCGGCAAGGCTCGCCCGCCACTGCCCTCCAGGCCCAAGACGGTGCGTCGCAAGCATGCGAGCTGTCACTTTGTTGAAAGAACGAGTGCTGACAAAGCCCCCGAAACAGACGCACTGCATCCTCGCGACACTGCCGCCTGACCTGCTCCAGCGCATCTTTCGCCACGACCGGGCCATCACGCTCGACAACGCCGTGCTGTCCAAAGCCCTGCTCCCACATACTCTTGCCGCTTTGGCGCACCGCCTCTCGATCAGCAACGTGCGCCAGCTCGGCTCGCTCTGCGTGGCCTTGTCGCGTCGCCCAGCCCTCGCCATCGCGGTCGAGCATCTCGTCCTCGCAATCCACGACACACTTCTTGAGAGAGACATCTGGAGCTGGGGTCACCCGGGCGCTGGACAGCTCGGACGGAACTTCGAGCTCCGGGACTACCAGGGTGCGTCTTTTGTTCGTCGCTCCCGTCGACAACCCGACTCGAGATGCTGACCGCTCCACCGCAGAGTGTGTCGACAACCTCGAGCTGGACCCATGCTTGCTGCAGGACCTGTGCCGCATACTCATCAGGGTACGGACGGTGCGGGCGCCGGGCCCGATCGCTCGCGTCCTGCTCGAGCGGTCTTTCCTTGAAGGGCGCCCCTTCCCGTGCCTGGCTCGCCTCGAACTCTTCCTCCCTCCTGAGCTCGTAGATTGGGAGCCTTTCGACGACGGCGCGCTCTCGCGGCTGTCCCTCATCCCGTCCCTGCGAAGCGTCACGGTCCAGGCAGGCGTCGAGGAGCTCCCCGTCGACTTCCTCAACCTCTCCGCGGCCTCCTACACGCGCCCTCGGAGCCTCTTTCTCATCCAGTTCGAGCTGGACCACTTTGACGTCCTCGGGCGAGAGGCACGCGTCGTCTTTACGTCACTGCAACCTGGGCTGCAATGCGTCTCGCTCGAAGCGATGTCGTTCTACCCGGGCGCCTTTGACGACCTGTTGTGCCTGCTTCCGACTCTCGAGTTCCTCAAGCTTGCGCTCGGCGACCTCTGCCCCGCGTACGTGCCTCGGGAGTCGCCATCGCCCAAGTTCGACTCGCCCGCCCTCGCACTCGCCTTCCCCAACCTCACAGGACTAGTCCTCGTCGGACCCATCCTCTCCCCCTCGACGATCCCCGACGTCATACAGCGCCTCTCCCAGCTCGTCGACCTCTGCCTCGGCCCGCATGGCGACATCGACGGCAGGCAGTTGTGCTCCCTCCTCTGTGGCGGCCCGCGCTCGTGGCCCAAGATCGGGAACCTCCGCGTCGACACCTGCAGCTGCGACCCCTCGAGGCCGAGACTGCCGCCGGGCAATACGCTCGCGCGCCTAGCCCGCATCGCTCGACACCGTGACGGCGGCAGCGCCCGCACCGAGACTGGCGGCGCGGGCGTCGCCCCGAAGAAGCGCAGCAGCGGCGCGACTCGCGCCCCCGCCTGGCCGCCGAACCTGCGCGCAAGCGATGTGCGGGAGCTCGTCACGATCACGGATAGCAAGGATGTCGCCTTCGATGGCACGGCATTGTGCGCAGCGAGGCTGTGCGGCGGCGACGGCGCGGACGGACATCGCTGCCCGGCCGGGTGGGGATGAGTCAGCTACAGGGGGGGATGGGAGGTGTCGCGGTGCGCGGGCCGCCGCGAGAGGCGGCGAAAACGACAGGCAGGTCGCGCGGCGCGCGACCTTCTCAAGCCACGACAGACGTGTTCTTCCGTTTGGTGCCTCTCACTCGAGCTAGGCAGTAGGATGATCGTGAACGACGTGCAGAGTGCGTGACAAGGCAAAGCTACGAGGTAACCGTCCCCCCGATTCAGGGACGCCCAGGAAGAGAGAGGAGAGACGAAGGAACAGAGACAACCGACGACAGAACGATGCGTGAGCGAGAAACGGTGCGGCGTGACGGGGCAGTAGTACACAAGCCGTAGAAAGCGTGCGCAAGAGATGCGGGTACATGGACGAGACGAGAGAGGCGATGGTGGGTGATGTGAGGCGGGGTTTTCTCAGGGCGACGAGCGGCGATGGTGTGAAAAGGCCGAGGTGGAGATGCGAGCTCGAGGCGAGCGTGGGTGGCGGCCGAAGGGGTTGAAGACGAAGCGGCGAATGTACGATGCGGGGGGTATGAAGTGTCGAGGGAAGGGAGACAGGCGGAATCGACGGCGAAGGGGGTGCCGAGGGCCCAGCAGGCGAGCTTGTTAGAGCTGGCGCTGGCGCTGCGTCAGGGACAAGAGAGAGTCAGCGATCCGAACAGGGTGGAAGCGAAGACGAGACGAGGGCGCACCTTGAGCGTGCGACCAGGACCGAGGGCGGCAACGACGGCCGGCGGCGTGAGCGGCGGCGAGAAGGGGAGGCCGTTGCCACCCGCCGCCTGCGGCAAAGGCAAGTCGACGATGCTGCTCTTGCGCAGCTTGGGGGGCTCATCGCCGTGCGCCGGCGACGCCGAGACAGCGGGAGGTGCACATTCTGCGACGTGCGGGAGTGCCTTGGACGACGAGAGGGGGGTCATGCTGAGGCGCTTGGCGTGGTGCAGCGGGTGGGTGGTCGAGGGTTCAGCTCGGGGCGCCGGACTGAATGCGCGAGGGTCGAGGCCGCCGGGATGCAGAGCGACGGGCACGAGAGCGGGAGAGGGCGGGAGGGCGAGGTCATCCCGAGGGATCGCCGCCGGAGTCGATGAGTGCGTCGAGGCCCTCCGCATGTGCGACGGGTCGAAGTAGCACGACGGCGCCTGGTCGGCGAAGAGTCTCGACGCGGGCGAGACGGGTGACGGGTAGGGCTGGTCGTCCACGGCGGCGCGCAGGAACGACGCTGGCTGGGGGAGGTCACCGAGGCTCAGCTCGAGCGAGTTTTGCCTCAGGCGGTGGTACACCTCGTCACGACCACCTGCTGCAAGAGAGCGTCACGCAACGACATCCTCGTGTCAGTGTGAGGGAAAGGCGTGGAGGAGAGTGTGGGGGGAGCAGGCGGATTCAACGCACCTGCGCAGCGCGGACGGCCGCCGTCGAGGTCGAACCCCTCGAGCGCGCCAGTCGGCACCAGGGGCTTGTCGCATTGTGGGAACGACGACGACGACGAGGAAGGCAGCGCCGAGCGCGCGGCGGTGCCAAGCGGAGGAGCCACCGACCCGGCACGACTGCCGGCGTTGAAGCTTTGGCTCGAGGCGGACGGCGGCGGCGGCGCCGGTGCGAGCGACGTGGGCGACACGAGGTCGTCGTGCTGGACGGGCGCGCCAGCAGGTGCGCGAGTCGTCGACGACAGAGACCAACCGTCGGCCCACGCGTGGAGGTCGAGCGTGGGGAGCGCGACGTGAGGAGGAGGAGGCAGTGGGCGGCGCCCGGGGATGCCACAGGCGCGGGGAGGAGGTTGCGGCGCGTTGTTGGCGTGGGCGAGCATGGGGGTCGGTGCGGACGAATGGCTTGAAGGAGACAGAGAGGGAGAGAGACCGGCTCGAGTTTGCGAGAGGAGGGAGAGCAAAGGGGAAGTGGTGCGAAGGACGGGCTCAGCTCGGGACCTCGAAGGGGGGAGGGGGTCGAGCGTATCAAGAGCCATGCGGGGGATCGCCCGCCAGACTCAGGCACCGGGAAGGACCCGTTCCGGAGAGAAGGCGGTCATTCTCAGGGGGAAGCTTGTGCTCAACGCACGCACGCGCGACGTCGCCAGAATCGAGCAACCACCACTGGCTCCTCTCATCCTCCACCCATGCCCGGCTCTACCGCGCCCGCACGACTGCGCCCTCTGGCCAAGCTCCCTCAGGCTGCTGCTGCCTGCGCACAAGCCGTCAGTCCCACTCCTCTCGTGCCCTCTGTGGCGTGGCGTGGCGGCCGCGAGTGCCCTTGGAGGGAACCCCTTCTGGCCCCGCGAGTCTGGAACAAATTCCTCCTGCTCGAGATTCCGCTCCAAGGGGAGCTCCGGCTCGTCCGCTTCGTTGCCACTCAAGAGTCCGAGCTCTCTCGTCCGTTGCTGACGGTGGCCTAGCGAACCACAGGGGGCGACCTACGGCAAGTGCATCGGCGCGCGGTACCAAGAGGTTGAACGCGACATGTGTGCCCGCGAGTTTGCCGCCTTTCGCCAGTGTGTCCTCGAGCAGGTGCGCAGCTCTCTGGCCCCTTGCGTCACGCTCGCTCGAGAGAGCGGCAAGCGTCGTCTTGCGCGCGCCAATCGATTGACCCTGACCTGACCTCCCCTTCGCGACCTCGACCCTCGCAGATGAAGGCTCGAAAGTGAGGGCGCGCCAGCAGCGCGGTGCAAGCGTCACCCACGTCTCATCCTGTGCAAGGGCGCGCCTCTTTGGTTCGAGCGCGAGGGATCGCCAGGCCCAGAGGGAGGGAGACTTGCGAAGCGACCTCTCCAAGTTCAGGGCCGCGGTTCTTCTCGCTCGAGCCTGTCCCAGTTTGCGACAGCCGGGTCTGCCGGGCGAGCTGGTGGATGGGCGGGGCGGGCGGGCAAGAGCGCAGACGGACTCGGGTCGCGAGGGTCGCCGGCCTCCGCGTGCAACCTGAGCCAAGGCCTGGCACGTTCGGAGAACATGGAACGCAATGCTTGTCGTGGTTCTTCTCGCGCGGCGAGGGCCTTCGCTTTGTTCCGCTTGCTCGCGAGCCAAGTTGCACGACGCCTCGCTGAGACTTCTCCGAAGGCTCTGCTGCTGCGGTCGCGGTCGCAGTACACGGCCGCTCTCAGACCGTTGGCATTGCGGCAGCGCTAACCTAGCCGTGCCTCGAACGCCTCGAGCTCGAGATTTCTGGTCCGACGACTGGCGCGTCCCGCACGACGAGATTCCCCTTCATCCCCGCCCCAACCACCCCGCGAGCCATCCGCTTCCCCCGCCGCCGCCGCCGCCCGGTGTCTCGCCGCCCTGTGCCGCCGCCTGATCTGTCGGCGCCACTCTCTCCGGCGGCGTGCCGCCCGGCCCGCTTGCCTTCGGCCCTCCCGCCGGCCGTCGGACCAGCTTTGCACCATCGGCGTCTGTCCCTGCGCCTGCGCCTGCATGGTCTCGAGCTCGAGGGACTGGTACCTGCGGGGATGTCGACCGTGGTGGGGCGGGCTCGTCAAAGTTGATGGGCGGGCGGACGGGCGGACGTGGCGGCTTGGGGGTTGAAGGTCGCCGGTGATTCGGCAGCAGGTCCGACATGTCGATGCGCGAGAGGAACATCTTGAGGGACGTGGGTGGTGCGATGTCTGCAGTGTGAGAGTCTCAGTCAGTGGACCGACAGGGGAAAGCTCCACGGGGAGAGCAGGAAGCCGTCGACGCACAGCTTTGTCGGGCCTTGCCCTTCCCTCCCGCGCGCTCGCTCCCATCGTGCGCCTTTGCCGCACCATCATCGTCGACAAACAGCCGTACCTCCTCGCCGCTGACCTTGTACCGCTTGCGCTTGACGCGCTCGGCGAGGGCCGCCACGGCGGGCACGGCGGTCGGAGTCGAGGTCGAGATGCTGAGGTAGAGGAGCGCGGGGTCCTGCGCACGGGAGATGCTCGTGAATCAAGCCGTTACGAGTCTCACACGCTGCGGGAGAGAGACGAGGCGCACCTCGAGCAACCGAAGACACCGCTCGCAGTGCGCCTCCATGGCCGGCTCGCTCGCGTCCGTCACCTCGATCTCGTTTGTCGCGAGCGTCGTCAAGCTGCTCTTCTTCCGCTGTGGGGACGGACGCGGCACTTGAGGCGGTACCGGTGGAGAGGGGCGAAGAAGAGACGCGGCCGCAGTGACGGCAGCGGGTGACGGTGAGCCGGATGCAGCGGGGGAGGTGTCGAGGGGAAAGAGGCTGTCGATGAAATGGCAAAGGACGAGGAGCGAGGCAATCTCGAGACCTGCGCACGGGCGGGTCAGTCGCGGCGCAGCGGACGAAAGGGTCGACGGCACAGCGCACCCTTCTTATCCTGGATGGGAGGGTCGACGCGCTGCGGAGACCACACTGGATCAGCAGGCTGAGCCGAGATGACGGAGCGCACGAGACAACACACCGCGAGGTTGTGGTCGAGCACTTCGACGCTTCCTCCCTTCTTGCGTGGCGAGAAGACCACGACGGGGAAGCTCGGGTCAGGCTTGCGGTCCTGCGCACGCACACCTCAGTCAGTAGTTCGTCGCGAGTCGTAAGCAGACGCGGAGCAAAGAGAAGGGGGCGCAGCGCACCGCCGTCAACGTGTAACCCCTGCTCCCCGAGAGCCCTGCGACGTCCCGTCCCCAAGTGTACTTGGACCCTTCCCACTCCGTCTCCCAGGACCACGTCAATCCCGGCTTGTTGCGCACGCGGAGCTCGGCAGCGGGCGCCTCGAGCGAAACGAGGCGGACTTTTGGGTCGGGGGTGGCATTCGGCACGGCGGGGGGTGCGATGCGGGTGCGCCCTAGCAGGGCGGAGGTCGGGGCGTCGAGGAGGACAATGATGTCGTCGGCCGGGTCCTGCGTCGTGCTTGGCGTGTGCGTCAGCGCGGTTGATTGCGCCAGGGAACCGAGTGGGGGAGGGGAGGGAAACGAGAAGACACCTTGTACGCGGCGTATGCAGGTTCGTCTGCCTCACTCGAGCTTGACCGGTCCACGAGAAAGTCGATCCACCCCGGCGAGCCGGCGCGCGGGCGCACGAGCAGGGTGAAGACTGCGGCAGGCAGTGCATGATGAGCCTCGGGTTGAGCGACTCGGCAGGACGGAGAGAAGGTTCCTGGCACGCACAAGACGCATCTAGAGGCATGTGAGAGAACTGGCGCGGTGCGTCGAGAAGCAAGAGAGGACGAGGGAGCAGAACAGCGTGAAGGGAAGAGTGGAAGGGGGCGGTGCTCTCTCCGAGACCCTCTCGAGGCAAGCGACAAGGCAGGGACGCGCATTACGAGGATCGGGGAATGAAAACAAAGTGTCTACAGAGCAGAGAGACTGAACCTAGGGGTGGTGTGTGTACGGAATCGAGCTCAGCTCCCTCACGCCTTGTTGCCCTCCTCGGCCGCGCCGGCGCCAGCGACAGCGACAGGCGGCGTGTCAGCGCCCGAGCCGTGCTTCTTCCTGTGGTCCTTGGGCGCCTTGCGCCCTTCCTTGCGCCGCGCATTGGCCTCGGCGACGAGGCGCTCGAGCTCCCGGCGCTCGTCGTCGCCTTCCTCGGGCTGGACGCCCTTGAGGATGGCGCCAATGAAGAGGATGGCCTGCGAGTGAGGCGCGGGAACGTCAGTCCGTGCCCGGTGGGTGTGGAAAAAGAGAGACGAGACGCACCTTGGCGCGGTTCATGAGGACGGCGTCGGTGACCTCGGGCGACTCCTTCGTAAGCGCTGGGGGCGGGGCGAGCACGGCACGAGTCAGGTCGTCGGTCGTTGACGACGCAGGGGGGAAAGGACGCACCGAGGTCAACGACCTGCCTCAGGACGGCGCTCAGCTCAAACTTGCTGCCCTTCCACGCCACCAGGAGCAGCGTCCCGCTCAGCTCCATCTCGAGCTTCTTCATCTCGTCCTCGCCGAGGTCTCCCCGCTCCTGCCGCTTCTCCATGTCGACCATGGCGCGCTGGACGTCGAGCCCCGTCGAGAGGAACGACCACCCCTCCTTGAGGGTCGCGCCCTTCTCCTTGACGCGGGACCACCACCCGGGGAGGCCGAGCAGGTTGGCTGACGGCTTGCGGTGGAGCCGGACAAACGTCGTCGCCTTTGCGAGGTAAATCTCGCCGATGAGGTGGCACAGCTCTGTGCGCGCGGGGCAATGAGAGTGAGCGAGCGAGGTCAGCGACAACGAGCGAGGCCCCCCGAGAAGGGAGGGGACGGGTCCGCAAAATCGCGACCGAGCGAGAGAACACCCACGCACCGACACCAAAGCTCTCCATGGCCAAGTCGCGCGCCTCCTCCTGCATCCTCTCGGCAAAGCGCCTCGTCTCGGGGTCGTCCTTGTCGCCCGGGTTGCGCGCCTCGACGAGGGGCCGGACCCGGTCGCGCAGCTTCTGCGCGAGCGTCTCGACGCGCTTGCGCTTCTCCTCGTACGACTTGCGCTCCTCGTCGTAGGCTTTCTGCTTCTGCTCGGGCGTCAGCTTGGGAGGCTTGCCGGCGAGGTGCGACTTGGGCGGGTGGGCGCCGGCCTCGGCGCTGGCCTTGTTTGCTGCGTCGGGAGCGGCGGCGGCGTCGCCGGTCGGTGCGGCGGTGGTTGGAGTGCCGCCTGCTGCTGCAGGTGGGGGCATGGCCGTCGAGGTCGGTGCAGAGGTCGATGTCGAGTGGCCCGTCGACTCGACGTGCGCCTCCGAGTGAAGCGCACCCTGCTGCGGCGGCGTCGCGGTGGAAGCGGCAGCGGCGGAGGCGGGCTTGGTCTCGGCCTCGACCTGTAGGTTGCGAATCGGGCGTCAGTGTGAGCTCAGGAGGTTTCGTCGGGCGTCGAAAGAACACGCGGAGGGAACGCACCTTGGCCGCCTCGGCCTCGGCCTCGTCCTCTCCCGCCTGCTCGAACGCCTTGGACACCTCCTTGCCGAGGCTGATCTCGCCAATCCAGTCCTCGAACGCCTTGCCGCCAAACATTTGCGAGAAGAGCTGGCCCGGGTCGGGCATCTGCTCCTCGCCGCCGGCCTCGCCCATGGCCGACTGGCGGCCGTGCTTGTCGTACACGACGCGCGAGTTGGGGTCCGAGAGGATGCTGCGAGCGGGAGGTGAGGGGAGAGGGCCGCCGTCAGTCATTCAGCGGAGGCAGGGTGGGCAAGGCCGTGCGCAGAGCAAGGCCGAAGAGGGGGACGCACGTGTAGGCCTCGCTGATTTCCTGGAACTTGGCCGCGGCGTCAGGGTTGTCCGGGTTCTTGTCCGGGTGCCATTTGATGGCGGCCTTGCGGTAGGCCTTCCGGAGTTCAGCGTCCGAGGCGTCGGCCTTTACGCCAAAGAGCTGGTACAGCGAGGGGTCTTTAGGCTTGACGCCGTCGATGCCGGGGCCGACGTCGTAGTCTGTGCCCGGGGCAGGGGCGGGGGCAGCCATGGCGAGTGCGCAGACGGGGGCGGGAAGCGAACAGAGGGAGGCGGTGCCCGAGGAAGGAAGGAGCTCGGCTAGCGAGGGAGGGCGCGCGCGGTCAGGCGGGGGTGCTCAGCGTGTTGCCCGAGTGGTGCTGTAGTGCTGAGTGTGCGCAGGCTGAGCTCTGGTGGGAGCGAGTGAGGTGAAGGAGCGAGAGGATGCTGGGCCGCCCGGCGGGTGGTGAGGGCGGGCGGGCGACTGCAGCTCTCGCTCTGAGCCGGTCTGGCGAGCTGTAGGGCGAGCTGATACACTCTCCTGAGATCACTGAGCCCAACTAGACTCTGACCTGAGCGAGTGGGGGGGTCGCCGTCTCATCTCCTCCGGCCCCCCCTCTGTCCCGTCGCTCCTCCTCCTCTCCTCACCCTCCTTCATCCCCTCAGTACGTATGCTTGCCCAGCTAGGAACCATCACTGCTTTGCTCACAGCCCCCTCGCACACCGCCCACAGGTCCTCATGTCGGCCTCGCTCTTCCGTTCCACCATCGCGCGCCGCACCCTCTCGCCCAGTGTCCTCGGTCAGAGGCGGGCAGCTGGCGGTGGAGCGTACCACGAGCCCACTGGCAGGCTCTTTGGCGAGCACGTGAGTACCCGTCTTACCCCCTCTCTGCGCCTGCGGTTGTCGACACGCTGACCTCCCGCTTCTGTGTCCTCCACAGCCGCCCGCACCCGGTCCGCCTCTCTTGCTTCCTGAGGGTATGTGCGCGCTTCGCTGACCGTCCCACTGCACCCTATCTACAGGCCAGAAGCGTCAGAAGGAGGACTGGGAGAACATCTACTACTACGGCTTTGGCGGCGGCATGCTCCTCGGCGCCGTCCTCATCTACTACAAGCCCGACACCAGGTGCGTCTCTGCTCCTCCGACGCTCTGCTACATATCCGCTGACACTGTCCTTCGCCGCGCACTCAGCATCGAGGGCTGGGCACGGAAGGAGGCCGAGAAGAAGCTGGCAGAGAAGGGCGAGACGGTGCGTTTCCTGGCCCCGGCATTCTTCTGCCCCTCGCTTCTGTGCTGCGAACCATGTGCTGACATTGCGTAACTGGCGTGCGCGTGCAGCCGTCGTACCAGAGGTCGGCGTGAGCGGGTGTAGCGGACTGAGGAGAGGGGGAGGGTCAGGCCGGGTAGAGTCTCGGGGCCGTGTTGCAGGCAGTGATTCCGTTCCATCGAGCGCGCGTTTCCGTCGTCACGAGAGAGCTTCTGGAGAGTTGCGAGAGCGCTGCAGAGTGTCAGCTCGAACGCGAGTTGCCGAGGCGGTACAGTGCTGGTGGGCGGTGCTGGTCCGAGGTCAAGCTCACTCCGACTTGCTCTCGCTCTCATCACTTGGGCAGCGGGTGCACCTGCTCAGTCGCACCACCAGCCATGAAGTTGGACGCAACAGGTGCGCCTGCCCCCTCCAGCGCCCTCTGCCCCTCTCCTCCCCTCGACCTCGTCCCTCCCAGTTGATGAAGCTGACCTCGACCCTCTTTCCCGCTCGACAGACCTGCGCTACATCTCGTCCGACGCCTTCCGCGTCCTCTCGGCGGTGAGTCCCTCTGCACTCCCAACTCGCGCCCTGCAGAGGTAGAGCTGACCCTGCGCCTCCTCCTCACCTCTCCTCCGCCCTTGCCATCTGCTCCGCGACCCGTCCCCTTCCGCCTCGACTCGCCCCATGCGTCGTGCGCTGCCGCCTGAACGCCCACCCAGGCCGAGCAAGGTTCGAAGAACCACGAGATCGTCCCCTCGTCGCTCATTGCGCAGATTGCCGGCTCGCGCTCCGGCGGCGTCAACAAGGCGCTGGGCGAGCTCGCAAAGAAGAAGCTCGTCGCCAAAGTGCAGAACGCAAAGTGTGCGTCGACCTTCCTACCGCCGGATCGAGCTCGAGCTCGAACAGGGCGCGCGAGAGTGCTGACCCGAGTGGAGCGGATCCCCACGCGGCACGCAGACGAGGGTTACCGCCTCACGTACGGCGGGTACGACTTTCTCGCGTGCCGGACGTTCGCCAAGAGGGACACGATCTACAGCGTCGGGAACCAGATCGGGACGGGCAAGGAGAGCGGTCAGTCCTGGACCGCCTTGTCGCCTCTCAGCGCGTGTCTGCTCCCGCACCGGGACCGACCCGCTCTGTGCGAGACTGATGCCGAGACTGACGAGTTGCTGACGTGTCCGCGCAGACATCTACGTCGTGGCGGACCATGAGGGCCAGCAAATGGTCATGAAGATCCACCGGTGCGCATTCGCTCTCGCTGCACCTGCCCTCGCGCCCTCAGTGTCCAGCTCACGCGAACGGACGCCCCTCACACAGCCTCGGTCGCATGTCGTTCCGCGCCATCAAGTCCAAGCGCGACTACCTCCGCAAGGGCCAGTCGGCGAGCTGGATGTACATGTCGCGCCTGGCTGCCATCAAGGAGTTTGCTTTCATGAAGGTGCGTCTTTCGAGCGTCCTCACATCGCGACCGACACGGTTGGCAACGCCGTGGCTGACGATTCTCTCGAGTTGAACGGTATGCGCAGGTGCTGCACGACCATGGGTTCCCCGTGCCGCAACCGATTGACCAGTCGCGGCACTGCCTCATCATGGAGCTCATCGACGCCTTTCCCCTGTGCGTCTGCGCTCCCGTCCTCTTCCCAAGAGCCGCTGCGGCAACAGAGACTGACGCGCTGGTCCCGCCCTCACGCCAGCCGGCAAATCTCTGCCGTCCCGTCTCCCGGCGCGCTCTACTCTCTCCTGATGGACATGATTGTCCGACTCGCGCGCTCCGGACTCATCCACGGCGACTTCAACGAGTTCAACCTCCTCATCAGGGACCACCGCACCGAGGCGGAGAAGGACCGCGATGACGAGACGCCGGACGAGCGCGATGCGCGGATCGCGAGGGAGGGAGGGGATCACCCGGTCAGGGTTGAGCTCGAAGGGGAGGAGTACGAGGAGAGGAGGAGGAGGGAGAGGGAGGGGACGCTGCTGGAGCCCGTGTTGATCGACTTCCCGCAGATGGTGTCGACCGACCACGCCGACGCAGAGTAGTGCGTCCTCCTCTCTCTTCCCCTTCCCCCTCTCCTCTCTGCCTTTGACTCACTCACACCCATGCTGCCGTCCACACAGCTACTTCAACCGCGACGTCGAGTGCATCCGCACCTTCTTTGCCCGCCGGTTCAAGTACGAGTCGAGCGTGTTCCCCAAGTTCACGTCGGTCGTGCGCGACGGAGTGCGCGAGTTCGACCTCGACGTGGAGGTTGCGGCGAGTGGGTTCAGGAAGGAGGACAAACGCGCGCTCGAGGAGGTGCGTGTCTCTCTCTCGCTCTCTCTCTCTCTCTTCCTGCTCGGATGGAATCGGGCGAGCGGGCGCTGACCGTCCGGCCGTTGTGCGACTGGGCGCAGTACATGGCTGAGCTGGCGGCGCATGACGCGGAGAAGGGGGACGAGGTCGCGTCGGACGAGGAGTACAGCGACGAGTCGGCCGAGTCGGAGGACGGGGAGGACGAGGCAGCGGCAGCGGCATCAGCAACTGCACCGGCACCGGCACCAGCACTGCCGGCGGCCGGCGACGCCGACGAGCTGGCACGGAGGGCTGCGAGCCTGCGGTTAGGCAACGACGAGCCGGAGCCAGAGGCAGAGGTCGACGCCGAGGATGCCGAGCGCCCCTCGGACGAGGGCTCGCACGCCTCCGACCCTGACGCCTCTTCCAACTCCGGCGACTCGGACTCGGACGCCTCCTCGACCGCCGCCTCGCACCGGCGTCACCGCCCCTCGGCGCCGCGCGTCGCGCGCCAAACGCGCGACGTCGAGTCGATCGTGACGGCGTCCCTGTCGCGCAAGAAGGCGGCCTCGGAGCGGCGCCACCACGGCAAGAAGCCCGCGAGCGCCAATGTGCTCGGGAGGCAGAAGGGGAGCAAGAAGAAGCAGAATGCGAGTGCGAGGGAGGCGAGGGCAGCGGCGAAACCGGGCGGCGGGGCGGGTGGGTTCTGGTGAGCGCGTGGGGACGTGGCGGGTGAGGGCGAGGGGGCGTTGGGCCTGTCACTCGTTGGGTTTGGCTGAGCATCGAGCGAGGGCGTGGTGTGAGAGTCTAGAGAGCGCGGCGCACGCTGCGACCCCTGCTCTCCTCGCTGTGCTCGCTCTTGTCGACCGCAAACCGCAGGACGTGACTTCCAAGGACTGAAGGTGACCGACAACAAAGACAGAGGGCGCAGGAGGAGGGCTCGGGGGAGGGGGGAGAGTACCTCAAGAGAGCGAGGTGATGGCCTTGGGGTCTGCGAGAGACGGGACTGGGTGAGCTCATGCCTGCCCGGACACACGAAAGACAAGGTGAGCACACCTATGGGGAAGCCGTTCGCATCGACCCCTGCACGAGCAACGGAGGAAGGAGTCAGTCGCCGGGCCGCTTGCTCGCAGCAAGAGAGAGGGAGGGAGCAAGGCGCACCATTCTTGCGGAACATGCGCGTCGTGTGGATCGCGCGCGCCTCGTCAAAGCCGACGTTTTCGCGCTCCATGATGCGGCGCACCTCTGTGAGGGTACGTTCGTCGAGCCCCGCGCGCGAGTCGCCGCCGAGGTTGGACGAGAGGTCAAAGTGCGAGGTTGAGAAGCCTGCCCTCGTGCGGTCGGGTGCGGTCAGTGCGGCTCTCAAGGGGGTACGTGACAGAGGGGTCCAGGAAGGGGAAGCGCTGCTCACCTTGCTCTGCAGCGTCTTCGAACGTGGTCAAGGGGGCGTAGTAGCGCAGGCGGGACGAGACGGATCGCGGGAGGCGGTCGACGTAGAGGTGGCGGTAGTGCCACGCGAGGAAGAGCCCGAGGAGGACGACGCCGAGGAGCGGGAGCGAGTAGTGCAGCGAGGGCATGGCTGGCGGGGCTCAGCGCGCAGGCGAGTTCCCGGGGGAGAGGTCCGAGGTGGGGAGAGGGAGGCTGGGCGGGGAGGAGAGAGGGGGGGGGAGAGGGAGGAGCGACTGCGCGAGGGGGACAGCAGCGAGGGTGCTGGAGGTGGCTCGTGTGCCCGAAACGGATGTGCGACCCTGGCAGGCGATGCACGTCGCGGCAGAGGAGATCAAGGGGGGGACGCAGGAGCTGGCCGGCGCGCGGGCGCCGAGCCTCGAAGTATCTCGAGGGGAGGCGCCAAGCCAAGCGCCAGGCAACTCGTCTCTGAATCGTCTCCAGGCGTGATCCTCCACTGACCACTCAGCCCGCCATGGCAGACAGCGTACACCCGGTGCAGGCCATCGCCACCACCCAGGACCACGTCGTCACGGCGTCCAACGCCCAGCTCGCCGTCTTCGACGCCGCGTGAGTCTCTCCTCCCTCGCCTCGACTTTCCTGTCTCTGCGGCTCAGCAACTCAAACGCTCCCCCTGACCTGCAGCACGACCGCATTCGTCGCACGCGCATCTCACCACAAGGCCCTCGTCCGCCTCATCGCCCCCTACGTCGACTCAAAGTCGGGCAAGCGCTACCTCATCTCGACGGGCGAGGACAAGCTCCTCGTCGTGTCGGCCCTCCCCTCGTTGGACCTCCTCAGCTCGCGCGAGCTGCCCAAGCGCGCCAATGCTCTCGACGTGACCTCGCAAGGCGACATCGTCGTCGGCGACAAGTTTGGCGACGTCTACATGTCCGCTTCACCTCCCTCTCGCTCAGTTGTGCGCACTCACTGACGCACCCCCTTGTCCCACTCTGCCAGCTTCCCCCTCGACGCACCCGTCGTCCCCGAGGGCACCAAGCCCGAAGATGTGCCCAAGCCGCAGCCCATCCTCGGCCACGTCTCGATGCTCAACACGCTCGCCCTCATCCCCGCCGACCCGCAGAACGGCCTCACGCGCGACTGGATTGCGACGGGCGACAGGGATGAGCACGTGCGCATCTCGCGCTACCCGCAGGGGCACGTCATTGAGAAATTTGGCTGGGGCAGCAAGGCGTGAGTCTCTTCCTTGCCCTCCTCAGCTCGATGTGCCCGGCCCCTTGCTGACTCGCTGGAGCCCTCGCAGCTTCGTCTCGGCCCTCCTCTACATCCCTGCGCCTCCTGCGTCCTCGTCTTCGGCCCCGTCCTCGTCCGACCCGCCGTACCTCCTCTCCGCCGGCGCCGACTCGACCATCCAGGTCTTTGCGCTCCCCTCTGCAGAGCTCGTCGCGCGCTTCCCCGTGCAGGACCTCCTCTTCCCGTACCTCGCCGTCGGGCCCGAGGCCCCCGCCCCGATCCTGCCTGGGCGCAAGAAGAACAAGCTCACGCCTCGGGACAAGGAGAAGGGCAAGGGCGCAGAGACGGAGGAGGGCACGCCTGCTGCTGAAGAAGAGCAGGCCGACGAACAGGCGCAGGACGACGAGCTGCGCGACGTCCCCACCGGAGGGCGCGAGCTCACAAAGGGCCTCGCGGTCGTCAAGCTCGTCGCGGTCGGGCCCTCGTCGCGCACCGACGGCGGCGTCGTCGTCCTCGCCGCAGGGTCCACGGCGCTCCTCTTCATCCCATACTCGCTCCTCCTCCCTACCTCCGCCACCGCCCCGACCGACACCCCGGCCACGGCCGCGACGCCGAGCCTCGTCTCGTTCGCGCACCCGATCCTGGACCTCGCTCCCGCGCCCGTGCCCTCCCACGCCGGGTCCCGCGCAGAGTTCCTCCTCTCGCTCGACACGTCTCGCCCCTCGCCCCTCGCCCCGTCCTCCTCCTCCTCCTCCGCCGATGCCGCCGCCGCCGGCGAGGCAGACGCCGCCGCCGCCTCCCCGGCCCCGACGCCCGTCGTGCGCGTCGCGCTCTCCGCAGAGGGGCAGCTCGCGGCGCTCCCGACGCTCACGACCGACGCCGTCTTCCTCTCGTCGGCGTGCGCGCCGCACACGGCCAAGGGCGGCAGGCCCCCGAGCGTCGCGAGCCTGTACCCGGCGCTGCAGCTGCTGCACCACCCGGGCGACGAGGAGTTTGCTGGGCCCGCCCCTGGCGCTGGCGCGGGGGAGGGCGGTGCGGAAGGCGAGGGCGCGGCCGAGGCGCTTGCGGCGCGTGGAGTCGGGGACGGCAAGCCCAAGGGCGGGCGGGGGATCAAGCGCGGCGCACCAGCCCCCAGTGTGGCTCCCTCCGAGGCGGGAGAGTGGGACGGGCACGGCCGCCGCGTGGGCAAGCGCGCGATCGGGCGCGCAGAGACGCTCCGGAGGTACGAGGAGGCCAAGCGCAAGATGCTGCAGCCGGGAGGGGCCGACGGGACGACGCTCACCGAGGGGGAGAGGGCTGCGGTGAGGGAGATGGAGGACGAGGCGGACGAGGCGAGCAAGAAGCAGGGGGCCGAGATGGAGGGGGCAAAGGTCGCGTAGGTCGCGTAGGTCGCGTAGGTCGCGTAGGGGAGGGGAAGAAGAGGGGTTGTCTCTGCGATGACATGCGTGCGTGCTTGATTACTACAACAGTCGCTGCGGGGCTCTCTGCTCGCCATCGAGAGTGCCACCCGGCGCCGCCTCTCTGGATCCCGTCGCCGCTCGATCGGTCCTCACCTCACGGGTCGCACCTCCCGTCGGCCCACCCGTCCCTCCACCGCTGTGGCACGTCCCCACAGTCGAACCTGTCCTTGCCCAGCCGTTCATTCACCTCGTTGTGCACCCCACACAGCCACTTCTCGAGGGCCTCCCTCCCGCTCTCGACCTCTGGTTCGGGCGGGTGCGCCTCGAGGTACGACCCAAGGTGGGAGGCGCAGGATCCGCAGGGATAGAGCGTCGGGAGGGCGCGCAGGAGGGACAGCATGGCGGTTTTCTGGTGCGGCGAGGGGGAGGGGGGAAAGTACGAGGCGGTGGTGTGGAGGAAGGTCCAGGTGTGGCGGCCGAGGCGCTCGACGTCTGGGGGGCAGTCGGCGGGGAGGACGGGCTCTGCGAGAGACGCGGCGGCTGCTGCTGCTGCTGCGCCTGCACCGCTGGAGAGAGCGGCCGATCCGGACGGCGACGAGGCGGTGCTGGTGCCTCCCCCTGCAGACGACGAGCCCGCGTGGGGCTGCTGAGCCGCCGACGCACCAGCCGCCTTCTTCTTGACGCCGGCAAAGCTGCGGAACGCCATGCAGGGCTGCAGGGCCGCGGCGGAGAGGGCTCAGCCATGATGAGGTGAGCCGACAAGGGAAGACGGGCGCACCTTGCAGGGCTTGCCGTCTGGGCCAAGGATGACACCTGGTGCGAGCTGCTGTTGCTGCATTCGTGGCGGTGCTTCCGACATGGTGAGCAAGCGAGCGGGGAGTCGAGGCGAGAGAGGCAACTCCGCCGCCGAGCGCCGAGGGGCGCCGCGCAAGTCGTCCCGAGCGCCGACTCGCCCGCGCCGGATCGCTCGATCTGCTCCAGCAACACGCAACAGACCGCAGGGGCAACCCCATGCCAACTGGGCTCACGAAACGCGCGACCCTGACGCAGCTCTCCTCTCGACGACATGCGACAGCGGAGCGGCAGTCAAGGTGCATTGCGGCCACCAGGATGAGAGGCATGTCCGTCCCCTCTATCGCATCTGCAAGGCAACCCCGACTTTCGAAGGGCCAACGCGCCGAGACGCCATGAAAGGGGACCGCCGCTCGCCCGCCCCGGCTTAATTGGGCGACTTGGCGAGCGGCGTGGGGTTCGTCTCCCCGCTCACCAGGCCTCGCCGCGGCGTGGAATGTGACACCTTGGGCGAGGCAGTAAGGCGGGGGAGGGTGGGAAAGGAAGAGGCTGTTGAGTCGTGTTCGAACGTGCGCCCGCTTCGGGAAGCCCCAAGTCGGCGGCGAGCTTTAGCAAGTCATGTATTGTCCAAGCTCGAGATCTGTGGTGTGTGGAGGGGCTAGGTCAGCGTCCTGCTCAGGCACACACGCATGGCTGGGTCTGTTGGTGTCGAGCGTCGGGTGCGACGTCGACGAGAGTTGCTCGTTGTGGGTTCAGAAAGGACCGGTTGCCCGGCAAGGTAGCGAGGTTTTTTCTCCAGTGCGACGCCCGCCCGCTGCGGACTCGCTCCCTAACGCTCCCGAAAGAGCGAGAGGGAGCGACAACGCAAAGGCAGGCGCCCCGTAAAGCCAAATGCACTCGAGGTCATCAGGGTAACGAGAGGGTTGTTCGGGGGGTGGACATGGAATTGTAGACTCACCAAGCCATGCGAGAGCGCGTGCGAGGATGGGAAGCACACGTTGAGCGAGTCGGGCGGGCGGAGGCAGAAAAGCTTCGAGCGAGTGAGGGCGAGGGCGTGCGGTGGAGAGGGTGGGAGGCGAGTGTATCTGCGTGTGGGTGGAAGAGGCGGAGATGGAGGAAAAGAGGGCGCGAGAAAAGAAAAGCTTTGTCGGGTCAATTGAGCGAGTGAGGGGAAGGAGGGAGAGAAGAAGGAGGCGCGAGGGAGGCACTCAACTTGGAAGCGTCCGCCTCATTTGTGCGCCTCCCCTTGACCTCTTTCCTCCTCATCTCGTCGCCTCGTCGTCGACACCTCGCTGGCTGTCACCTCGCTGCCACAGCTCCACACGCCATGCCGTCGCGCCCACCTGCACCGGCTCCCATACCTGGCCTCCCTCAACTCAAGTTCACCACGTTTGCCGTGCGCCCCCCTCCTCTCCTGCCCGTCTCCCTCTCCCTTCCCCTCTCCCCCGCGGCTGACCCCACTTGACTGGCATGCTTCCAGCCCGTCGGCTTTCTCAAGTGCGCCCCCTTTGCGCCAGCACAACTCAGTCCCAGATGCTGACTGCAATCGCACACTTGCCCCCCGCCAACAGCGGCAAGAACGTTTCGTCGTCCTTCGCAAAGGCAGACTCGCAGTCCTGGTACGCGCGTCGTCCCTCCGAGCAGGAGCGCGACGCCCTGCACGATGCCAAACGTCGCCGCCTCGTCGGAGATGAAGGAGATGCCCAGCCGACCGCGAGCGTGCTCACCGCCGCGCCCGAGGGAGCTGTCCGCCCTCCCAGGGCCAAGCCCGCCATCGAGGTGCGCCCCCGCCGCGTCCTCCGAGTCGCTCGCCACGCTGACAACCCGACCCTCACGACGGACGCGCAGAAGGACGCCGAGACCGCCGCTGCCGACCCTCTCTCTCACACGCTCGTCATCCACCCAGGCTCGCGCTGGCTCCGCATCGGCCTCGCGTCGTCCCTCGCGCCCGTCGCCGTCCCGAACGTCATCGCCCGCAAAGTGCGAGGGACCGTCCCCGGTATGAACACCTCCAAGGGCAAGGAGCGCGCGACGGACACGTCCACTTCCGCCGCTGGCTCCGCCCCCGCCGCGTCGGCACTCGCGGGCGCGGCCCTGCCGCCGCTTCCGGCGGCGGCCAACGGTGACACCGCCATGGCCGAGGCAGCGGACGACGACGATGACGAAGGCTGGGACTCGTCGTCCTCGTCATCCTCGCGCAAACGGCGCCCCGCCGGCGTCGACGCCCCAGGGGCAAGCGCGACCGACCCCCTCTCGGCCAAGATCCAGTCGATCCGCGGGGACCTGCGCGCGCGCATGCGGGCGTACAAGCTCCGCGGTCAGGGCAATGGCAACTCGCAGGCGGCGACGTACAACGCGACGGTCGTGCCTCAGGCCATGGAGGAGGACTTTGAGGGCGACATTGAGTGGACTACGGCGGAAGACGAGGTGCACGTGGGCAACAAGGTGCGGCTCCTTCCTCGCTCAATGCTCGCCAAGTGCGCGATCTCACTGAGACCGGGCCTCCAACGTGCAGGCGGTGCGGATCCCAGACGCGGACGCGGCGGGGTACGACCTCCGCTGGCCGTTCCAGCGCGGGGGCTTCAACACGGCGCCGTACAGTACGCCGCAAGAGCTGCTCGGCGACGTACAGGCCATCTACACGGGCGTGCTCCGCGACGAGCTCGACATTGCCGTCGAGGAATTCAAGGTGCGCCTGTGTTGCGTCTCTTTCTCGCGAGCGGGTGGAGGAGTTGACGCACTGTGTCACCGCGCGCAGGACTATGGCGTCATTCTGCTGATACCCGACCTGTACGACGACGTGTACGTGCGCGAAATGACGGACCTGCTCGTACGGACCATGGGTTTCAAGCAGATCTGCCTCATCCAGGTGCGCCCTCGTCTCTCTCTCTCTCCATCTCGTCTGCAGGCAACGACTGACCGGGGACTGCTCGTGCTCACAGGAGAGCGTTGGCGCGACGTTCGGCGCCGGCTACTCGTCTGCCTGCGTGATCGACATCGGCTCGCGCACGTCGACCATCACCTGCGTCGAGGAAGGCCTCGTCCTGCCCGAAACTCGGTGCGTCCTCGTATCCTCGCTACTACTCGATCGCGTCCTGACGAGAGAGCACTCGTCGCCTACGCAGCATGGTGCTCGACTTTGGCGGCGACGACATCACACACTTCCTCATGACGCTCCTGCACAGGCTCAGCTTCCCCTACAAGGAGGTCGACCTCGCAAAGTGGTATGACTGGGTCGTCGTCGAGGAGCTCAAGGAGCGCCTCGTCGTGCTCAGCGAGGTGCGCTTTCCTTTTGTCCTGCCCTCACTGTCAGACTCGCTGACTCTGTGGTGACGACTCGCAGGGCGACATTGGACTCAACCTCTACGACTTTTACGTGCGCCACCCGGGCGCGTTGACGCAAAAGTACTCGATGCGTGTCTACGACGACTGCATCCTCGCCCCCTACGTGCGTGTCTCCCCCTTGATGGCCCTCTGCTCTTGCTCGAGCCTCCCCGGCTGACTCGGCGTCCGGCGCGCCTACACATACAGGCCCTCTTCGCCCCGCGCGTCATCGACTTTGAGGCCAAGCGCACCGCAAAGGTCGACCTGTGGAGCAAGGACGTCGACGACAATGTCGACATTGGCGCGACCGACGTGACCAATGCCATGCGCAACTCGGTCCGGCACCTCCTCGTGCCGCCCCCTCCTGCCGTCGCGCCTGCGCCCGGAGCAGGAGGAAGTGGCACGGGGACGCCAGCCGTCGAGGAGCAGCCCGTTGTCGCGCCGTCGACCGGCGCGCTGCCTGCTCTTCCGCCCGCTGCCGCTCCCGCCCCGTCGAGCTTTGCCGGGTCACCCGCGCCCGAGACGGGGAGCGGCACGCCCAAGCCCCCTGCTGCTCCGCTCGCCTCTGGCGGCGCAGGCGCAGGCGCCTCTCCCGCCTCCCCCAGCGTCGACATCGCGTTCGAGTCGTCCAAGCTCCCCCTCGACGTCGCCGTCGTCGAGTCCCTCATGGCCGCCGGACCCGCCGAGGAGCGCCTCAAGAAAGTCGCCGCCAACCTCCTCATCGTCGGAGGCACGGGCGGGATCCACAACGTTGGCTTCGCCGTCCAGTCGCGCGTCGCGCCCGCGCTCGCTGTCCGCGCCCCGTTCGTCAAGGAGTGCGCGTACGTCCCCTGCCCTAAGGAGATCGAGCCGGAGAACCTGGCGTGGAAGGGCGTCGGGGCGCTCGGGAGGCTCGAGGGCGCGCAGGAGATGTGGATCCGGAGCGACGAGTGGGAGGCGTTGGGCATGAGGGCCGTGCGCGAGCGCGCGTTCTACTGGGCGTGAGAGCGCAGTGTCGCGTGCGGGCTGCAACGAGTGCCTTGCCACTGCGTCGCTGTTCGGAGCGAGAAGTGGCACGAGCGAAAGGAAGCCTTCCCGACTCAGCCTCTCGTGTCGCACGGCGAGAGTACGGCAAGGTGTTGATTGCGACAAGGAGACGCAAGGGGAGGAAGAAGGCAGGCATGTGAGAAGGGCGACAAGGGAACGGCGTGTGTGGAGAACGGAAGAGAGGGCGAGGCGGTTTTTGTACGAGGCGAGGTGAGGGTGCACGAAGCTACAAGAGGGGAGCGCGATAAAGAAAGAGAGAGAGAGTCTTGAGGGGTTTCTAGCAGTCGAGTTCTACTGGCCTTGGCCCCACGCAAAGGCGCCGAGGCGCTCACGGAGAGCGTATGCCTCGTGGCCGGCGCGGATGTACTCGGGGTTGAGGAAGACGTTGCTCCCGCCGTCGCAGCCAAAGTCCTCGTCGCTGTCGACGTCGCTTATGCCGGCGACCGACTCGGCCGGCGACGACGACAGCGACTCGAGCTTGAGCGCGTTGAGGTCAAAGAGGGGCGACAGCGGGGACGCGGCGCCGCTGCAGGCCGAGGACGATGACGAGGCGACTGTGGCGAGCGAAGAGGCCGACGCGAAGGTCGACATGGACGCCGACGAGGACGCCGACGAGGGAGGGAAGGTGGGCGAGAGGGACGGCGTGAGGGTGAGCTTTGGCGGCGAGTTGCGGCGGCTCGCGAGGCTCGTCGGCGAGGCAGAGGGGTCGAGCAGCGTAAAGGTGCCCATCGGGCCCTCGAACGACGGGCTGCGCATGCGCTCCTCTTTCGGCGTCGGCGCAGGAGCAGGCACCCGCTTCGCGGCGGCGAACGGCGAGTCGTCCTCCGAGCGGTCGCCGAACATGGACGAGTCGGCCTCGGCACTGAGGGCGTTGAGCCCGCCAATGGCGAGACCCAGGCCGAGGCCAGAGTGCTGGCTCGAGGCAGCGCTCGCGTCGCCGAACGACGGGGCGCGCACCGGTGCGGCCGTCGTCACCTTGGCCTTCTTCTTCTTCGGGCTCGCGCTCGCCGGGCTCGGGAACGCGCCAACGACCGGGGACGTGAAGGCGCTCGCGAGGCCCGCCGCGCCACCGTCGCGCTTGAGCGCCGTCGACGCCGGGTCGAGCGTCAGCCCGAGCGGGTTCTTGGGCGGCGGCGATGCGAACGTGAAGGCCTGAGAACGCTTCTTGGACGATGCCGGCGGGGTGAGGAGACCCGTCGAGGGCGCCCACGCCTTCTTGACGGGCGAGCCGCCGCCGAGCGTCGGGTTCTCGAGGGGCTGGCTCTGGGAGAAGGAGAGGTGGCGAGCGAGCGGGCGCGCCGGCAGGACGCTCGACTCGGACCCGGTGCGCGCCATGCGCGTCGACAAGGCGGCAGGTGCAGACGTGGTCGGGACGCTGAGGAGAGTCGCGTCAAGCGTGTCGGCGGCGGCGGCCTTGCGTCGCGGCTTGGCCGGCTGAGAGGGCGAGCCCGCAATCGACTGGAGCGAGTTGGTCCGCTGCATGCGGTACGACGGGCGCGAAGACGCCGAACGGGCGAGGGGAACGCCAAGGGTGCCGAGCTGGGCGGAGGGGGGGAAGCGCGACGAGGCAGCGGAGGAGGGGGGAGGAACGGCGATCCCGTCCTGCGACGGCTGGCGCAGCATGTTGGACAAGCTAGTTGAAGCGTTTGTCAGGGGGCTGTTCAGTGCAGGTGGGAGAGAGTCGACTCACCGAGTGATGCTGTTCGTGTTGTGCATGTCGGGGAGGAAGTCCATGCTGTCCTGGCGCGCGAGGGGCTGCCGCCGCTTGGGCGTCGCATCCGGGTCGGCCTGGCGCGGGGTGTCCTCGACGCGCGGGCCCAGCTGGCGCTCCTTGACTGCACGCGGACCACACCAGGTGTCAGCGAGTCGTTCGCGCGCTCAGACAGCGGAGAGGAGCAAGCGCACCGAGGGCGAGGATCTTGAGCCGAGTGCTCTTCAGGCTGTGGGGCCACTTCTTGCTGTCGGCCTCGTCCGCAGCCTGCTGCTCTTTGTCCTGCGCGTCGTGCGCGGCCCCCAGGGTGAAGCGCGCGCGGCGAGCCGCGGCTCGTCCGCTCCCTCCTGCTGCGCGCAGCACGGCGCGCGCGACCGTGTTGGTGAAGTTGGACGGCGGGGGGCCGTTGGCAGGGAAGGGTGCCTCGGTGAGGGCGTGCTTGGCGAGGCAGGCATCGTAGATCTGCACAGAGAGAGAGAGAGAGAGAGAGGTCAGCCCTAGGGCCGTCGTTGACCTGAAGTGTGGCGAGAAGGTGACGCACGCGCTGCACCTGCTCTTCCTCGTCGTGGGTCCACTCCTGCTCGTCCTTGTCGTCCTCGACAACCGAGCTCGACACGCTGCTCAGGCTCGAGTTGCGCCGCAACAGACCCTTGCGGCCCGGGAACGTGCCCGCTGGCGGGTACAGGCTAGGCTGGGCGTTCAAGGGCGGGGTCTGCAGTCCGACGACGCCCGCACCGGGCGCGGGGAAGTACGAGTCCCAGAAGTGGGCGTTCTGAGGGGTGATGGGTGGGTGAGACGTGAGTGGGGACGAGACGAGGGCGGGGGTGCTCGAGCCGCTGATGGACGCGCGCAGGCTTGATCGCCGCGAGACAGAGATGGAGAGTGCTGGCCGTTCACTCATGGCTGCCCCTGCTCCCGAGTGTTGCTTGTCGAGAGGGAGCGAAGGGACGCGACTGGGTGTGATGAGGCGACGAGAGGTGGGGGAGGCGTGCGGCCAACGCTGGTCGGTGCAGAGACTGTGGTCGAGGTGGATGGGCTCGTCGAGCGCGTGTAGGCGTCTAGTGGAGTGTATGTGGTCTGCGAGAGGGGATGAGAGGGGGGGCGAGGCGGGCGGAGGACGAGCGAGGCCACCGTGGCCGAGCCCTCCCTCCCACCGAAGACGCGTCTCGACGCGTCGGTGCGCGTTCACGGCCGCCCGTTGCGAGTTTTGCGATTCCAAAGGACGTCAATCCCCGCGCGATGCCCCCATTCAAACCTTGCAGTCTGCCGCATCTACGATCGGACCCCGAACGCGTGCCCACTCTCTCGGAGCCCTCAAGCTTGCTCTTGAAGTTGCTTGCACTCTTGACGCTCGCCGGCCCGCTCCAAGCTTGAGAAGGTCACACCAAGGTCACACCGCGAGAGCCCTGCCTCTCAGGTCGCTTGGCCTTCGCTTGGCGAGGCTCGTCTCCTCTGTCGCGGTCGTCCGGACCACCTCGTCAAGAGCGTGACTCTGGGCCAATCGGTCCCCGAGTCCTCGCTCGTCCGCACTCCGAGCCCTGCGCTGTTGCGAAGAGTCTGTTAACCCGGCCGACAACGGCCGTCCTGAGGCAGGCTTCTCGGGCGGCTGTCTGCCGATTCAACTGTGTGGACAAAGCAGGCGAGCCAGCTGGCATTCGACCGCCTCTCCCGCCTGCAACCGCCTGGAGACACGCTCAGCCGCCGCTGTGACCCACTCCCTCATCATCGGGCCGCAGGCTCGACACGGGCCGCTCCGCGCCCTTGTGCTTCCACTCGGCAGTCTGCAAACCCGCCCAATGCTGCGGGCTCGCCCGCCCGACCGAGTGCGCCCGAGCGACCGCGGACCGCTCGCAAGGCTGCCGTCGCCGTTTCGCGCAAGCCTCGTCGCAGCCAGAAGGAGCGTGCACAGCACAGCAGCGTCTACGCCCACACCCGGACCGCAGAGTCCGCGCCCCCGACCGCTCGGACGCGCAGCGTGCCGCCGTTGGTACCGAGGTCGTGCAGCGCGCCGTCGAGACAGACGAGGCGCGACTTGAGATCGTCCTCTTTTGCGTCCTGTGCCCCAGTTACGCGTCATCAGATTCAATGAGCGTTCGAGAATGAGAGAGCGCGAGCGAGAGGGGGAGAGAGAGAGAGAGACGCACCGGCACCCACTCGACGTCCGCGGCCCTCCACACCTCGCACACGGCGCCCCCGTCCGCGTCCTCTCCCTCCTCCACCTCAGCCGCCTCCCCCGGCGCATACACACTCTCGACGTGCCTCCCCCCGTCATACATCCCCCTCGTGACCGCCCACACCCTCTCGACAAACCCCTTCCTCGCCCGCTCGCCCTCTCCCGCCCGCTCGAGCGCCCGCGTGGGCCCGTGCCGCAGCGGCCGGACCGCGACAATGTCGACCGTGGGGCCCCCTCCTCCCTCTGCGTCTGCTTCTGCGTCGGGGTCGGGCGCGAGGGGGGAGAGCGGAGAGCGGAAGGGCGCGACGACAAAGGTGGGTTCGAAGCGGCTCGTGAGGGCGCAGACGAGGTAGGCAAAGGGCCCGCGAACGGTCACGGAGGACTCGTCGTCGCTCGCACTGCCGAGTAGGGGCACCCAGGCCCGCGTAGCCGGGTCGTACCGCCTCGCGCCGCCCCGCAGACGCACCTCGCCGTCCCACCACCTGTCGACGTTCTGCGCGGCAGCGAGTTTGAAGCGCTCGGTGCCCGGGTGGGTCGCGCGGAGGGCCTCGGCGTCGTGTAGGAGGGCGGCGTGCAGGGCGGCCGAGGAGACGACGGTGGTGAGGGTCTCGCGGGGGCAGGGGGCGGGGAGGGTGTTGAGCGCGAGGGGGAGGGGGAGGAGCGTTGGTGGTGGGTGGGGGGAGGAGGGCGAGGGCGACGAGGAGGGAGAGAGGGAGCGCAGGAACGAGAGGAGCGAGTAGAACGGCGTGGCGGGCGACGAGGGAGGGTACGACGCAGACTCTGGCGGGAAGAGGTGGTGGTACAGCGCGTTGGCCGTCCCTGCCGGGCTGCACGCACCAGTGCGTCTCCATGGAAGTCAGTCTGTGCTGCATGGAGACGTCAACCAGCGCCGAAGCGAACCGGAGCACGACGCACATGAGCACCACCTCGACCCTCGCCGCGCCGCCCCACAGCGCCTCGCCCTCGCCCTCGCCTTCCCCGTCAAGCAGCAAGCCATTGAGCACCTCATGCACCGTCCCATCCCCCCCGAGCACAACAAGCACCTCCCTCCCCTCGTCCCTTTCCCCCTCCCGGGCGTCCCACCGCCCCCTCAACCCCCTCCCCAGCCGCGCCCCGTCCCCCCCGCCCCCAGTGCGCAGCACCCGCTCCTCCTCCTCCTCCTCCCCCGAAGAAGAAGGGCGCAGGACCCCCCGCGCGCGCAGCAGCGCCGCCGCGACGCGCCAGTGCGACTCGGCGGCGTGGGCGCCGGCGCGGGGGTTGAGGATCACGGTCAGGGAGGGGCGGGGGCGCGGGCGGGGGGTGGGGGAGGGAGGGAGGAGGGAGAGGAGGAGGGCGAGGGTGGGCTGTGTGAGCGAGAGACTGAGAGTGAGTGCGCGGGCGGGGGTGGGGGAGGGGAGGAAGGAGAGGGGGGGCGGACCTCGTCTGCGGAGCTTGGCGGGGGTTGCATGCTCCGAGTGTAGCACTGGAGGGAGTCAAGGCGAGTCGCGCGGGGACGGAGGGCTCGACGAGGAGAGCGAGGATGGTGCAAGGCCGCTCAGCGAGTGATGAGGAGGCCAGCCAGAGGGTGAGGACGAGCAAAGGCGCCAGAGCTATGGAGGTGTTAACGAGGGTGATATGTTCTAGCTGGCTGTCCTGAAGGACGACGGGGTGGAGCCGAGAGCCAAGGGTCGCCAAGTCGAGGAGGAGAGGGGCGGTGCAGGCTCACTGTCTCTCAAAGTGTGACCCTCGCTCAAATCTCTCTCTGTGCCGTGTCAGATGCACAGAGCAACGTATGCAATGCGTCCACGCCCCGCCGACCGACGCACGAACCCACCTCTCTCCCACCGCGCCGGGCCCAAGCGAGTCCCCCGTTCACCCAAAGTACCGCAGGATCATCCAGAACGCCACGAGCGTGAGCAGTCCGCCTCCGACGAGGATGTAGTAGTCCTCCTTTGTGCGCCGCTCGATGAAGGTGATGGTGGACCGGCTCAGGCCGAGCGTGTTGGCTGCGCTGAGGAGCCGGCGCTGCGTCCCTGTGCGCGGCGTGTGTCGTCAAGGTCCTCGATCCGTCAGTCGTCCGTGTGCCCTGGAAGTGCTGACGGTGCCCAGAGACCAGCGGGAGGACGGTAGAGAGAGCAGCGCACCCTTCATGACGTCCCTCTGGTTCGCCAGGTTGCCCAGCACAGCCTGCCCCTGGGCCAAGTACGCATCGAGCGTCGCCCCGGTCTGCTGCACAAAGTCGTGCTCCCTCAGCGCGTGGTTCGTCCGCGCGTTGTTGTGCACCGACGCGGCGTAGTCGGCGCCCATCCCGCCCGCACTGGACGAGGCCGAGGGGCCGGCCATGGGGATCGAGACGTCCGGGTGGTGACGCGCCGAGGGGCGCGAGGTCGACGAGGCGTAGGCGTGGGAGGAGAAGGACGAGGCAGAGGCGGAGGCGGAGGCGGAGGCGGAGGAGGACGGGGCGGCAGAGGAGGTGGAGGAGGACGCGAAGAGCTCGGAGCGGTTCGAGGCCGTTTCCTGCGGGCGCGCGCGCGCGCGTGTCGAGTACGTGAGCAAGGTCGCGAGACAGAGAGGGACAGACGGGAAGGGGAGGGCGCACGGCTTGTCGCGCGCGGAGTTTGACGCGGTCGTACTCCTTCCTCAGTTCGGCGAGTTCGTCGCGGAAGCGGGCGACGCGGGCGAGGGCCTTTTCGCGCTTGGCGTCGACGATTTCCCTCCTCGCCATCGAGTCATAGTCGTCTATGGTGCGGTCGAAGGCGGCGAGCGAGGCGTTGATCTGGCCGTGGAGGGCTGACGAGGGTGGGGGTCTCGGAGTCGGGGTCGGGGCCGGGCTGGGCGAGGGGGACGAGAGAGAGTCGAGCTGTTTGACGTCGGACGAGAGCGAGGCCGACTGGCGCAGTGCGAGGGTGTAGAGCGAGTTCATGGCCCCCGGGGCGGTTGCGGGGGGGAGGGGGAGGTTGAAGGAGGGGGTGGTGGAGGACAAGGTGGAGCGGTGACTGGTGCGAGGGAGTGGGCTGACGCGGTCGCTTGGGAGCAAGAGAACGGGTGGCTGCACGGGTAGCAACCTTGAGTTGCCCAGGGCAGACTGAGTCGGAGCGAGCACAAGAGGCCGCGAGAGGCGCTCGCTGGCGTCTGGGCCGCCCCGCTTGCCTCCTCCCTCCAGGCTCGACGGGCTTGCTTGTTCCCGAGTCCACTCTGTGCAGACTGCCTCGTCTCACTCGAGCACACGCAGCGTTGAACCGCCCCTCGCACCTCCCGCGCCTTTGTGCCTGCCCCGACAAGCCACCCCACACGCACCTCGCCTCGCCTCGTCGTCCTCTAGCCTCACCCACACTCTCGGTCGACCGTGACGCGTCTCGGACCGCTGGGACTGCACTCTACGACGCCCGGGACGCGCGTTGCTTCCTCGGAACGAGGTGAGCCCGCGCCCTCCCTTCATCGCCCTCGGTTCCCTTCCTCCTCCACTTCCTCGTCCCCGCACTGCACCAATCGAGCCGGTCCACGCGTCTCAGTCACGAGCAGACCCACCGAGACTGCTTCAGCCTACTCTCGCGACCCGGCCGAGCTGACGCACCACCCACCCTCTTCCCGCAGACCCCGATGGACCCCGCACCGCCTCCGCCTCCTCCCAAAGAGGCCGGCTCCCCCTCCCCGAGAGCAGCCGCCATCGCCACTTTCAAGCGCGCAGCCTCGACACGCACGGCCGCCTCTCCATCTCCACACACCTCGCGCACTCCCTCGCCCACCGTCTCGCGCTCGCCGTCTTCCTCGCGTGCAGACCGCCGCCGCTCACGCTCCATCGGCGCACTCTCGAGCGCGTACCTCCCCCCAGCAGCAACGACCACAGGCTACGGGGACGACGCGTCCCTCTTCCCGCCTCCCCTGCCCCACACCGCCTCGTCCTCGACCCTCGAGCGCACCGCCTCGCTCCTCGCGCGCCAACTCGCCATGGCCAAACTGACAGGCACCGCCCCGCCCCCCGCGCCCGCGACCCTCTTCCTCGCGACGGACGCGCCCCTCCCAACCCTCGACGAGCTGCAGCACCGCGCGCGGGCCAAACTCGCCGGTGCCGCGCGGAGGGGCCGCCCGGCGCCCGGCGTGGGAGAGGCGCAGGCGCAGGCGCAGGGGGCGGGGCTCGCGCGCAGCGGGACGGTCAACCTCGCGCCGCTGCCGCCGTTGCCGCTGCCGGGGGGAGCGCGGCCCGGCGTGCTGAGGCGCAGCAACACGGTCACGGGCGTCGGGACCGCCACGCTCCCCCTCTCTCTCGCCGCAGCACAGCTGCACCTCCCTCCCCCTCCCGCCACGCCCGACACAGCCGCCAGAGACGGATACGACCCCACCGCAGCAGCAGCAACAGACGAGCGCGCCGCCGCGCGCGTCAACCTCATGCGCAAGCTCTCTGCGCGGAGACTCGCCGGCCCGACCCCGACGCCGACTCCGAGCCGGCGGGGCAAGCCGGGCGGGGCGCTCGAGGTTGTTGGAGCGATTGGGCGCGCGAGGCCGAGGAGTGGGAGCGTCGGGGGCATGGACTGGCGCGAGGGCGCGCGCGAGGGGGAGGAGCTCCTCCTCCTGCGAGGGGACGGGGTCGCGCACTTCGCGGAGCGCATGCGGGGGGGTGCGGGAGCGGGAGGCGCGCGGGACAAGGGAGACGAGCGCGCGCTGCCGCCGCTTGTGATGCCGCAGAGTGAGGAGGAGGTGCCGAGCGCGGGCCACGGGCACGAATTCGAGCAGGAAACGCCCCGGATCGCTCATGCCGGTCACGGCGAGTTCGCGCCCGCTCCGCCGCCCACGCTCGAGGAGCGCACCCCGCGCCCGCTGTCCTCCTTCGACTCCTCCGCCGGGGGCGCCTCCGATCCCAGTGGCGACACGCCCCTCGGCGCGCCCCCCCGCGCCCCCTCCACGACCTCCACCGCCTCCACCACGTCGACCACGTCCCTCTCGCTGCGGCCCCTCTCCCCCACCCGGCGCGCCGCCCCCGCCCCGCGCCCCGGCGGCCGCGCGTCCGGAATCCCCTCGTTCGGGTACGCGGCCTCGCTGTCGTCCTCGTCCGCGTCCGACGCGGGGGACGACGGCGAGAGGAGGGAGGGGACGGAGGAGGAGGAGGACGCGTTGGCGAGGGAGGCGCGCAAGAGGGGGAGCAGCGCGAGCAGCTCGGTCACGGGGGCGGTCGAGGCTGCGGCGAGGGGGCGGTGGAGGGGCAGCGACGCCGTGCCGCTGCCGCTGCCGCGGGTCGGGGAGGGTGCGGGCGCAGGGAGGAGTTCGAGCACGGTGGGTGGCGCGACGGGGGAGGGGGACGGAGCAGCGGAGGGCGAGGCGCGCACGATCGGGCTCGGCGTCGACGAGATGCCCCCGCCCGTTCCGCTCGTCCCAGAGGGCCTGCCCACTCCCGCGAAGGGGGACGGTGCAGCACGCGGCGACGGGCAGGCCGAGGGCCGAGGCGGCGAGGCCAAGGACGACGGCGGGGGGTTCCCGCCGCCGGAGAAGGGCTACTTGTTCCCGAGCCCCGTCGCGGTGCGTTTTTGCTTCCCTCGCCCTGTGCGCGCTCACGACCACGCGGAGGCAGTGTGCTGACCTTGCTTTGATCGTCTTGCCCGCAGAGTCCGCGTGAGTCGCAGGACCTGAGCAAGCCGGCTGTTGGAGCGGGCGAGAAGGGTGCCCCGTCGCAGGACCCGCAGCAGTCCGTTTTCTCTCTCTCTCTCTCTCATTCTCGCTTGGTGGTCGCGTCCGTCAGTAAGCTGAAGCCGGCTCTCGCGCGCACAGCCTCTTCCAGCAGCTCGCGACCAAGCCGGTCCGCCGCGGGCGCGACTTCCCGTTCTCGCTGTCCAACTACCAGCCCTTCTCGTCCTCGTCGCACCTCTCCGCGTCGCCCGTGCTGCCCGACCCGATCTCTCCGACGTCCGTCATCCCCGACCCGATGGCGGCGCTCGCGTTCCCGTCCACGTCCTCGTCGCGCGAGGCCACGCCGCCGCGGCCGCCCGCAACGGGACCACCAACTTCGCAGGCGATGCGCAAATCCGAGTCGATCGAGTCGGGCGGGTCACTCGCGTCGTCTGCGGTGGCGAGCAGCTACCACTCGCCAGTGTCGATGCGCCGGGACCTGAGCGCGATCGAGGACAGCAGCGACATTTTCCCCACCGGGCCGCGCGTGCCCGCCCTCCCCGCCGCGTCGCACCCGTCGAGCCGCATCCTCTCCAAGCTCGACTCGCTCCTCGCGGCGACAGAGGCGGCCCCTGCGCTCGGACACGGGCCGAGCCCGCTCGACTCGCCGCCGCGCAAGCTGCTCCTGCATGCGCCCGTCCTCCAGGTCGTCAATGCCAACACGGTCAAGGACCGGCACCTGTTCCTCTTCACCGACGTGCTCGTCATTGCCAAGCCCATCATCGAGGACCACCCACTGACGGGCGAGCCCCTCGCGCCGACGCTCGACAGCCACTTTGTCGTCAAGAGCATCGTCGAGTGCCGCGACGTCAAGCTGTCGGCGGTCGAGGAGCCGGGCGACGACACGTCGCCCAACAGCAGCAAGACGAGCGGTGGTGGCGGGACCAAGAAGCGGCACCCGCTCCTCGTCGCCTTTGTCGACCGCTTCGCCAACGACCCCGCGCGCGCCATCGCCGCGCTCGTGCAGAAGGGCGGCCTCGCCAACGACGGACCGACGATCGCCAACCTCCTGTTCCGCAACACGGACCTGAACCGCAACCAGCTCGGCGCGTACCTCGCCAACCCCAAGCACAGCGGCGTCCTGCGCGCCTACATTGAGCGCTTCCGCTTTGCCGGCGTCCGCATCGACGACGCCGTCAGGCTCTTCGTCATGAGTGTGCGGCTCCCGCATGCGCAGGAGCAGGCAGGGCACGTGCTCGAGGTCCTGGCGGGCATCTGGACAGAGTCGAACGGCGCGACTGGGTTTGACCCGGCCTTGACGCTCAGCCTCATCAAGTCGCTGCTGGTCTTGAGCGACGCGATGCATGCGCATGGAGAGCACGACGCCGAGCGGTTTTGCCCTTCGGTCCACCCTGGCCCGCCGTGCGTCTCTCTGTCTCTCATTCTCTTGGTCTGGTTGCCCTCGCTGCACCCGCTGCACCCGCTTACGACATTCCGCGACCAGACCCAGCGTCGACGACTTTATCGCCCAGTTCCGCACGGTCGACGTGCGCGGCGTGGTCCCCGAGGACCTGCTCACGCGCGTCTACACGTCGGTCAGGCGCGAACGCATCGAGCAGGCGTCGGACAACTCGATCTTCAGCATGACGCCCGACATCGAGGCGACCATGGTCCCCGCCAAGCTCCCCACGCGCCTCACGTACCGCACGCCGAGCGACGTCTTCACCATCTCGATCCCCGAGCCCGACCCGCGCTTCACCATCAAGCTGCACGGCACCGACCTCCAGTTTGACCCGCCCGTGCTTTCGTTCGCGCGGAGCCGCACCCAGTCGTTCCGCGTGACGGGGACCGCGCTCGGCGTGCGCGTCATGGTCCTCATCAAGCGCGGTGCCAACGCCCCGAGGTACCAGGGCCTGCCGCTCAACAAGGCCTTCTCGGTCGAGCGCGGGTTCATGCAGCACACGTTCCAGGTGTCGTTCACGAACCACCTCGACGTCAAGCGCAAGTACATGTTCTCGTGCGCGTTTGCCGGGAGCCGCAACCAGTGGCTGCGCCTCCTGCGCGAGCGCATCAGCGCGTCGGCGAGCGCGCCCGCGCCCGCGGACCCGACGCTCGCGGCCGGCCGCACCGCGAGCGTCGCCGCCCTGCGAGACGTGCTCCTCCCGCCGGACGACCCCCTGCCCCTCTCGGTCCCCTCTGCCGCGCCCTCGCCGCGCCCGAACGCCGCCGCGCCGCGCTCGTTCGGCCAGCCCGTCGCGGCGCCGCCTCCGCGGACGACGGCCGGGCGGCTCGGGACGCCGACGCGGGCGGGGCAGATGCTCGCGCGGAGCAACAGCGTCAGTCGGCTGTACCCTGCCCAGTTCAGGCACGAGGCGGACCTGGGGGCGGCGGGGAGGGCGCGCGCGGCGAATGGCGCGGCGGCGGCGGCGGCGGCGGCGGCGGGTGGGGGGAGCAGGGACGAGCTCGAGGGCGCGAGGAGCGTCCATGGGAGGTTCCTCAAGACGGGGAGGGAGCTCGTCCTCACGACCGAGCAGAACAGCCTCTTGCCGCTCTTGCTCTCGTTCCTCAACGCCGGACTTGACGTGCGCCCGTTTCTCTCTACTCTTCCGCTCACTCTCGGTTGTGCATCTCGTACTGACCAGGTCGGACTCGCGCGATCACAGGCTGCGCCCCACCCGCTCTCGCTGCAAGGCTCGGCTTTCCAGCTCCCTCCCTCTGACGGCAACTCGCCTCCCTTTCCCCTCCCTTCGTTCATCGCGCCCGGCACGGCGCTCTGAGTGTCCCCGCTCACTCTTGTTGTTTCCCACTCTCTTTCGCTCGCACCAGTGTAGATTGTGCCACTTTCGCAAGACCTTCCCCCTCGACCGGCGCAGGTACGGTGACTATCGAACGGTGCAGAGTGTACAGGTGCGCGAGAGAACGAGTGTCTACAGGTCCGTAAAAGTGCAAGCAGAACGAAAGGAGAGACGGACTGCAGGGCAGCGCCCTCGACTTGAGCGACGCCTCACGCCATGAGCTCGCGCTCCTCCTCATCCCTCGACATCCTGTCCCTGTCCTCCTCGCTCACCTCCTCCCCGCCGCCAACCTTGCGCCACCCCTGCCTCCCCTCGACGCTCCCGCCCGCGCCCACTCCCGGACTCGCGCTGCGGCTCCTCGCGCTGCTGCTCACGCTCGAGCGGCGCGACGAGGCGCGCGAGCCTGCGCGCGACCCCGAGCGCGACCCGCCGCCGATGCTGCTGCCGCCGTTGGGGGATGCCGAGCGGGGGAACCCAAAGCCCCCGGACGCAGACTGCGGGCTGAGCAGCGCCGAGTCACCGGGCGAGAAGTGCACGACCTCGTGGTCGGTGCTGTTCTGGCGGCTGCTGTTGCCCCTCCCGGCGCCGCTGTGCCCGTGGTCACCAGCGATGATGGTCCCGCTGCGCGAGCGCGAGAAGGACGCATTCCGCGAGCTGGGCGAGAAGGCGCCCGCCTCGCGGGCCTTGCCCTTGCGGTCGGCGAAGGGCGGCCACGTCGCGCCTGGCAGGAGCTCCGAGTCGTCCCACGTCGACGGGAAGCCGAGCGCCGAGCGGTCCCAGGTGCCGGGGTTGCCCGACGCGCCCTCGTGCTCCCAGCCGACCGAGGCGAGGGTGAGGCCGGCGGCTGCACGCGCGGGAGCAAGGACCTCGTGAGCGCGCAGGCCCGACCGAAGGCTCCAACGAGACAAGGAAAGACGCACCGCGAATAAAGATCGAGCCGTCCATGAGCTCAGTGCCCGGCAGCGAGCTCGTGAAGATGCCCTTCTCGCTCGTGCCGAAATGCGTCGCGGCATAGTACAGCGACCGCACGACCTTTGTCGCGTGCTCGTCGTCGTGGTCGACCGCACTCGCCAGCACGCGCATCCACGGGTTCGACCCGTCGTCCTCGAACGCGTCTGCCTCACCCGGGGCAGGGAAAGGCTGCGCGTGCTGCGCCTTGGGCGTCGCGGGTGACTCGACGAACCCGTAGTTGGCGACGTTCTGGCTCGAGCTCGACCCGCCACTCGAGCTGTGCGGGTCCTCCGGGTCGTGGCCCTTGTTGTGGCGGTTCTCGTCGAGCGCGCGACGCACGGCGGTCTTCGACGGCGGGGACGAGACGGGAGGGGCGCGCGGGTAGGGCGTCGCGGCCATGAGCGTCTCGGCGACGTAGAGGTCGGGGCGCCCGCGCGACACCCAGTACGCGACGAGGATGCGGAAGTGCGAGGTGAGGAGGTACGGGCGCAGGTGAGGCGAGATGACCTCGAGGAGCGACGGGAGGAACATGATGCTCGTCAGGCCGTGCATGCTGCGGGTGGCGATACCAAACAGTGAGTAGGTAACGCGCGGAGGACGCCAAAAGAGACGTAGGGGGGGACTCACAGGAAGAAGTCGAGCTTGATGTCCTTGTAACCCGGCCGGGTCGCGGCAGAGTAGATGACGGTCGCCATCCACCACAGCTCCTCGCACTTCTCGACGCACTCTTCCCAGCTCGGCGTCCCACCCTGCCTCTTGGCCTTGGCCGCGCTCGGGCCCTCCGCGTCCTCCCACTCGGCCGCGCGCTCGTCGCTGAAGCGCCACTCCTCGCACCACTGGACGATCCGGCTCGCGCGGTTGCGCAGCGTCGCGTCGAGCTTGGGGAAGTCGTCGAGCGTGCAGGCGCGGCCGGGCGCGAGCGCCTCGTCGTGCAGGATGCGCGACAGGATGGTGAAGCCTGACAGGCCCACGCGGGGGAAGCGCTTGTCGCGCGGCAGGCGGGCGGCCGTCGCGGCGAACGAGTCGCTGGGAGACGCGATTGGCTGCGAGCCAAAGTAGGACGCGCTGGTCGGGAAGGGGGACGTGAGGCGGAGGGAGGAGAAAGCGGAGGAGAGGGTCGACTGGAACTGTGACGGGCGCGGAGGGCAGGGCGGCCACTCTTCCGGGAAGAGGGGTGCTGCCTTTGCCTCGTGAACTGCGCATTGTGCGAGGCCTGCGTGTGTGCCGTTGACTGTGAGCGAGACCTGGACCCCGACAAGGGCTGAAGGACGAGGGCGCACCTTCTGCGATGTGCTCGACCAGCCTGAACTCGACGCCGTGTCCGATGTGGATCAGCGGGTGGATGGCTCCACTGACCGCACGGACAAGCATCTGCCCATCGCCGCCGAAAAGGTACCGCTCGAGGACGGGGATGGCGCTCGTTGGGCGCCCAGCGTACGGGCTCGAAGGCGGCGGTGGCGTCGAGATGAGGCGGTGGAAGAAGGCGAGGTAGTTGGGGTAGTACCTGCCGGGTCACGATCGATCAGTCTCGGTCCAGTCATGCGAGTAGCGCGAACGAGGCGCACTGCTCATCGCCCAAGTGCTCGGTCCAGTTCGCCTCGGTGATCTGCTCGGGCGCGAGGGGCGGCATGGGCTTCTGCATACGGCGCAAGCGGGTCAGCGTCACTGTCGAGCTGCGACAAGCGCGAACGTGAGATGCACGCACGAAGGCTGTCTCATGGTGCAGCTTGAAGATGTCTTCGAGGAGCGAAGGGCTGGCGCCGAGCGAGTACGCAGCGAGGACTGCGTGCGCGTGCCACTCGGGTCAGCTTGCACCTCCCTCGACGAATGTCTCGTGGCGAGAAAGAGCGCACGGTGGTGCGAGCAGTGGTTGTGGAAGCCTTTGTCGTTGAAGAAGGTGTGCGAGCTGCGCGGGAGGTGGTGGTGTCAGCGGGCTGTGTGGACCTGCCGGGAGCGGACAAGCGCACTGAATGTGGTTTTCCTGCGAGCGCACGAGAGCAACGCAGAGTCAGCGCCTGCCCGTTACCTCGTTGCGAGCCCCCACTTGCACGCCGAGGCGGTGTCGGTGTCGGACCCCGCACAAGGCTGGTTGGCTCCAGCGGCGCGCCAGCGACGCCTTGTCCGTGCCTTGAGCACACTTGAAGATGCCGTGACCAAGGGTCGAGCAGCCGACACCCAGGTCGAGACGTCACCACCTCGGCGGCCCCCGCGGTCGAGGGAGGCAGGCAGGAGGGGGGCGGGGTGGCGGAGGAGGGGAGCGTGAACGCACCTCGAGACACCGGCGGGTTGTCTCCCTGCTCTCTGCCGTGATGGCACCGAGTCCTCCCGTGTTGCCCTTGGAAGGCGGCGACATGCCGCCGAACAGCTTGCGCGGGTCGAGCGACTGACCGCCGCCCTGGGCCTCGGGACTGCGCAGCGACACGACGGGCGAGCGAGGGCGCGGGCTCGAAGGCTGCGACGGGTTCGGGGACGCTGGCAGCGGTGGGTAGGCGTGTGATGCGCCGCCGCCCGAGCCGACGCCCGACGTGTTGATGGACGGCAGGGACGCCGACGAGGCGGGCGAGGGAGTCGAGTGGAAGGTCGGGAGGAGCGTGTCGCTGGCCTTGCGGACATGGCGTGAGGGGAAAGGGGCCATCCTGCAGGTGTGACTCGTGTGCTCCGAGCCTGTCGCAGGTCGAGGTGGGTGGTGAGAGGCGAGAGTGACGAGTGAGGGAAACGACGGACCGTTGGCCTCCGCCCCCGTCAGACGCCCCACGCTGCACGCCCCCGCGCGTGTGCGCGTGAAATTGCGTCGACAGGACCTCGCTTTCTCCCTTTCCTTTGCGGCGCTGCTCATCTAGCTTGAAGTATTCAGAGCCTCGGGCGAACGAGCCGGCGCTCAAGCGGCTCGACTCCATCACCTTGCTCAGCCATGCGCGCGCCTTGACCTCGCCGCCGCCGTTGCTTCTCGCTCTCTGCGGATGGCTCCTGCTCTGCTGTCGGGGAGACACACAGAAATGCACGGCTGAGCCTGGGTTGCGGATGCGGCCGCCGATCAAAACCGGGGAACCTTCGAGCCCGCAGGAGGGTGACGTACAGTGCGCGCCCCGCGTTGGCAGACGAGGAGCTGGCGGTCATGCCCTCTTCAATGTCGCGTGCGGGAGAAGTGCCCGGTTAAGGGGTCAGGGGAGGGCGCGCGACCGGCTGCAGAGCTGCAGGACGCACTGCTGAGAATGTCGCCCACTGTTGCGATGAGCGTGTCGCCTGGGTCGGCGCCCTTCGAGCACAAGCGCCCCCTCCGAGATGGCCTTGAGTTGCGTCGACAAGACCAGAGCCGATCCATACGAGAGAGCGAGGCCTGAAGAGCGCGGAAAGGGTGCGCGATGCGCAGCGAAGAGAGCGCAGGGCCGCCAGCTCGGCTCGTCACGCCGCGGAACGTATGTCAACAGGTCGCCTCGGTCACAAGAGTCTAGACCCCGGCGCTGATGGACTTTCAGCGTCGTCGGAGGGAGCAAAGCCGTCAGCCCCCGCAGGGACGGCGAGGTCAGCACGTCGGGAACGGTCGCGAGGCCGGCACGACGCCTCCTCGGTGGCTGGGGGTGTCTGACGGCCGTCAACGGGTGAGCATAGATGGCGTTTTGCGGAAGAATGCGGCCGGATATGGTGGAGCGAGTAGTCGCGAGGAAGCAGGTGAGCAAGGAGCGGAAAGACGAGAAGGGGGAAGGCGGGAGGTGGGGCCGAAGCGAGTGGAACCGAGGAAGCAGTCAAGCGTGGGCCGTGAGATCGGCTTACAGGCCAGCGCACACGATGGCTCGGCGAGGACCGCCGGGGCGCCGACTTGATGCGGCTGGAGCAAGAGAGCCTCCAAGTGAGGGCCTTGGGGAAGCTGTTGGGAGCGTTCGACGCTTGATGGGCTTGTAAGTGTGCGAAGGTAGGTGCAGAAGGCCCACGGCACCGCACACGCCGTGACCAACCGGCAGTGAGTGGCTTGGTGAAGAGAGCAACGGCGCGCTGATGAGCAGCTTCCCCTCTGCCCAACACGCCTTGGTGGCTAGCTGACTCGGTCATTCTCAGATAGAGCTCTATCGCGATAGCCGCTACAAACCGCGCGTGTGCGTACGACGTGGGCGACCGGCTGTCGGCTCGCCGCGGCTCCGCGCAATCTTCGCTGGCCGAAGGTGGTTCCCAGCGCGTTGTGGGAGGTGCGGCGCCTATCATCCCGCTGCTGGACCCACTATCGCAGCCTGCGAGCGTTGTCGTCCCGTCGACCATCCCCCTTTGCTCCACGGCCAGCCCTCCTCGCTCGACATGCTCACGGATCTCGTCGCGGCCACCGGCTTGTTGCTGCTGTTTGCCTTGTACCAGCGCTTCTGTGCCAAGAAGACGGCTGCTCGCTCCCAGGCTCCGATGAGTGCAGGAGCAACAGGTCCATGTCTCCCTCCTCTCCTGGGCGAGTCCAGCGAGCTGACCCAGCTTCCGCCCGTGTGGTCGTAGAGAAACCTTCGGCGCGACTGTGGCCGTTAGCAAGACAGCATACGCTGCCTGACTACGGTCGCGCAGAACTCGCGGCGACACAGCCGTTGCCGTACCGCCCTTTCCGCTGGGGCCCAACCTACCCTCAGCACAGTCCGTCGAACCTCCCTCCGGACCGCCTCTCCCACGTCTCTCTGACCGGCGAGTCGCTACAGTGGGCATCCGCAACATCGCCGAATCGTCCAAGTGGCTCCAGCTCGACAACGAGTGCGCGGCCTCTTCTCGTCGTATCCTTCGCAAAGCCCCGCTCATACGCGCCACGCGCAGGTACGCCGACACGATCAGGCTGCGTGCCACACGTATGTCCGACCCCTCGCTAGTGAGCAGCCGCACTCAGCCCGGCTACCACGCCCACGCACTCGAGTCGCTCGTCGAGATGGCGTCGTTCCTTTCGCTGCGTTTCCCGAAGCTGTTCACCGTCGAGCGCACCAGCTACGTGCGTTCCGATCCATCAAGTCACGGTGACAGCACTGCGGGCAAAGAGGCGGGCGCCATCAGGGTCATCCACAACCATGTCACGGGCGAGGTGTGGGACCTCGAGGTCGTCGAGCGTGCAGAGGGGCCCGAATGGGACCCGATGCGCGTTGCCGGGCGTAAGCCCTCCTTCCCTTTTCTCTCCGCTTCTGAGGTGCCGCGGTTGACGAGTCCGCTCTCTCGGGCCGCCAGACCTCGTGCAGGATGACCTCGCGGTCGTGGTCGAGGACGAGAACGGCGAGTACCGCTTCCAGGCAGGCTCAGTCTGCACCGCCGGTGCGTACTCTTTGCTCTCGGCGGGGATGCAGAAGCTGACACGCTCTTGGCCGTGTGCCGCAGGCTTCTGGCGCTTGCAAGACAAGATTGGCCTCGCGCTCGACGAAATCCACTTTGGGGGCGCGGTGCCCAACTATGCGGACAAGTACCAGAGGTCAATGAACCGCTTCTTCAGCAACCTGCGGGAGGACAAGCTCTTCGAGCGCAACAACGTGCGTCGACATTCCTCCTGGCGCGCTCGCTTCGGAACTGGGAAACTGACCCTCCTCGACCGTGCAGTACTTCTTCCAAGTCGACGAGCAGCTCGCGTGGAGCGAGAAGACGAACGGGACAGAAGCCGTCTTTGACCATTTCAACAAGGGTCCGCGACTCGACCTCGTCGACAAGGTGGACGGCGTCGTGCACCCGGCAGCCGCAACACGGTGCGGCCTTCGCCTGTCCTACAACAAGCGCAGAAGCTCTGAAGACTGACTGTGTGTCGAATGCTGCAGTGCTGAAGATGTCTGGTTTCGCACAGAGCGGCAGACGCTACGGAGGCTGCCCAAGACGCGCGCCATTCTCTTCACCGTCCGGTGCGGCTTCCGCCTCTCGTCTCACTTGCCTCGGCACTCCACAGTGCTCACTGCTCGCATCAATTCGCAGAACCTACCTCGTTCCCGTCACAAAGCTGGCCGACGAGCCTGGCGTTCCCGGCCGCATGGCGTCGGCCATCAGGGTGCGGCGCCTTTCCCGCCCGGCCTCGCCTAACAAGTGCACCGCTTGTGCTCACACTGTCGGGCTTGCAAGCAGAGCTGGCCGCAGGGAGATCGCAGCGTTACGTGGTACAAGGGCGGCGAGCTCTTCAACCCGGTCCTCCTGCCTTTCCTCGACCAGAAGCATAAGGAGCAACTCGCGGCGGGTGTCTTGCATCTCAATGACAAAGGTACGACGGGCGAGAGGTACCCGTTCTAGCTCTGGCGCCTTGCCTGCAACGTCGATTCGTCGGAAGAGCGCGCTCTCGAGTCCGCGGTGACTAGGTCCGAGCGAGCGTTGTCCCTTCGTCTTGCTTCGCATGCTGACACATCGCAGTCTAGACCGTTGTCTGAACCTCCCGAGCTGATCTCGGATCCCCTTACGCGCGATGATGAGGTCGCGACTCGCCGGTCCCGACTTGCGAAGGCCCGACGTCGACGCGAGGCAGGGCGACGTCGGTCGCATGTGCTCCACCCCGGTGGGCCCGCGGCTTCCTCCTCCTCCTCCTCCTTCTCCTCCTGCTCCCTGTCACACACACGCCACGCACAACAAGTCATGCTCGCACACACGCTTCGCCAGTCTGCACGCTTCGCCCCCACCGTGCGCTCCAAGTCCTCCTCCGCCGGACGCTGCACCGCCTCGTCGAACTCCTCATCGCTGACCAGGTGCCCCCCGTGCAAACAGCAGCTCCGCCAGACGGTCCGTCACGGCTCGATGGGGGGCTCGGCGCAGCGCCCGATCCAGGACGCCGGGCACGACGTCAAGGTCAAGTCCAAGGAGCACTCGAACGCCATCGTCTTTGGCGGGCTCGCCGCCGTGGGCGCCATTGCCGTCGCGTGGATGATGGCCGACACGAGCGGTGCGTTGCGTCTCCATGCGCCTCTTTAGTCGACGTTGGGGTGCAAGCGAGCTGAACACGGACCTCCCCCAGATCCCAGCAAGCCGACTATGAAGCAGACGGCGGGCGACGGCAAGCCCGTCGGCAAGCACTGAACGGTTCACTCGACGAAGCTCGAACCGACAAACTGTAGATACTGTACCGGAGCGCAGTCGCTCGCAACCAAGCACCTCGTACCCTCAAGCTGCGCCCGCACGCTCCCTTTTGTCGTCGAGAGAGGCTGTCTTCGCTCTTGCGGCGAGCTGATCACACCCTCTTTGCGTATCTCCCTGTTGCGCTGCGGTGAGCAGAGAGCGAGCCGGTTAACGATGCCGTCGCTTGTGCCAAGGGGTCGTCGTCCTGAGCGTCTCTCGCTCGCCTCTCGCTGGCGCGTGCTTGCTGTCCCCGCTCTCACCGAGCCGCGCGCAGAGAATGTCGACAAGGTCACTGCAGGGGAAAAGGAACGACGATGACGGCTACAGAGGGCACAACTGCTCGCACGACGATCCAGCGTCGGCGCGCTCCACGTCCGTCCGGCACATGCTCAAACCGTCAAACTCCTCCCTCACCTCCCAGCCCTTCTTGCCCCGGAACTGTTCCAGCTTCTCGATCTCGACGACCCGCTCGGTCGACCAGAAAGGCTGGGTCAGCCCCTGGATGAGCGCCTTGAGCGAGTTGATCTCGCGCAGGTCGAGCACGAGCGGCGTCTCGAGCTCTGTGACGAGCTGACGCGCCCCGTGGTCGTCGCCGTGCTCCGTCCGCAGCCACTCGACCGCGTGCTGGACGAACCCTGGCTCGCGCACGTCGACACCAACCGGCGGGCGCTTGACCCCCTCTGCCGCCGCCGCCGCTCCCGTCGCCGCACGGTTCGGGTGCGCCCAAAGCGGTGCGGGAATGATGCGCCACGCGTACTTCTCCGTCTCGGTGATGCGGCCGTGCTCGCGCTTGCGCACGAAGCCTGTCAAAGGCGGGACGAGGACGCGGCCCGAGTCGTGCGCGATCTGGAGGAGCAGCGAGATGGCGTATTGAATCTCGGCGGGCTTGCCGCGCAGCTCGGAGACACGGAGGACGAGCGGGAAAGAGGGCTCGGTCGAGTTGGACGGGAGCGAGTAGGTGATGGACGGCTGGTGGTATTCGAGGGCGCCCGCGATGTAGTCGTTGTCGAACTGCGGCGATGTGAGGTCAGGGATGTGCGCAAGGACGGAGAGCAAAGTTGGGGCAACCAGGGCCAGAGAGGGAGAGAGAGAGAGGAAGGACGACGCACCAGGTCGCCGCAGCAGGCGCAGTGCCAGTAGAGCGCCTCGCGGTTGCGCGTCTCCTCAAAGCCGAACAGGCGCCTGCCGAGCCGTCCTTCGCTCGTCTTGAACCTCCGCGGATTCAGCACGCGCACGTCGATCCCGCCGTCCCACGGGCTCTCGAAGTGAGCCTGCCCGTAGCTTGCCGCTGCCGAGTCGGGCTCGTCGTCGAACAGGTTCTCGTCGAGCCCGGGTTTGTGCGCCGGTGGGACGCGCTTCTTGTACTGCTGCTCTCCCGTCGGGTCGAGGAGCAGGTTTGTCGCCGCCCACCCGTCCCGGTCCTTCTGACGCATGTGCCGCGCGATGGTGAGGAGCCGCTCGAGCAGCGAGATGACGCGCTGAGTCGGGGCAAAGAAGGAAAAGCCCTGTCGATTGCGCGCATGACGAGTCAGCGAGTCCAAGCTGCCGAGTGCGAGAGAGGAAGAACAAGTCGAGGACCGACCGAGTTGGGTCGTCCCGTCGTCCAGCTCTCCGGGATCTGCAGGTCGAACGAGCCCAGGTCACCCATGTAGGGTACAGGATCCTCCTTGAAGTAGGTGCCGCTGCGGCAACGAGGGAACGCGGCTGAGTCAGTCGGGCATGTCGAGCGAGGTGGAGAGCAAGAGAGAGAGAGCACGCACTCGTCGACCCAAAACACCCTCCTACCACTCTGAACCGCTTCGAGGATGCCCTCGAGCTTGATGATCTCGGCCGCGGTCGCCCCCGTGCCAGCCACTTTCGCTGTGGCCCCTCGACGATGGCGCCTGCCGTCAAAGAAGCCGCCAAAGCAGAAGAGCGTCGGATCGCGGCGGCAGAACTCCATACACGCCTCGTCTTGGCACAGCGTGACGACTACGCGCTTGGTCGAGTGCTGCGCCCGATTCTCAAGGGCGGCGAGGGGAGCGTGCGGCGAGTTGCCGACCGCGCGCGAGAGAGCGAACGCCGAGGGGCCGCCGGTCGTCTCGAGCCGCTCGATGAAGGCGACAAGGTGCCGCGCACCCATCGCGACCGACTGGTTCGTCGCCGTCGTGAGCCACAGCTGGCTGCCGGGCTTGGACCGACCAGGAAGGTTGCCAGCCGGAGACGAGAAGTGCGACCCGAGGCGGGTCGTGAGGTAGTCGGCAAACGAGAGGGTGCGCTGGTCTGCCGTTCGAGGCGTGCGCGGGTGCGTACTGAGAGGGTAGGGGACCGTCTCGAGCGTGATGAGGAGGCGCTCGCCTCCGACCTTGGGGAGCAGAGGCGCGGCGGCGAGTCGGCAGAGGTAGACAAAGGCGAGGGCGAGGCAAGCTAGCCCAGCTAGCCGTGCCAGGCTCGTGTACAGCCTTCGCCGACTGCGCCCAAGCAGCACCGGCAAGGGGCGCGTCCCAAGCCGCCCCGGCTTGTCGGGCGCACCCTTCGCGCGAGCCCTGACCTCGTTCTTGTCGACCGGGGCTGCCCCCTGCATGAACGACGTCAAGGAGGACACCCTCTGCATCGCACTCGACGCAGGCGCGTCGGGAACCGTGACCTCGACCACCACCGCCGAGTGGAGGTTGCTGAGGCTCGACCGCCGCCGAAGGTGCGACTCGCCTGCGCTCGCCGCTTTCGGCGCTGAGCGGGTCTGAGAGGACGTGGGGGATGAGGCGCTCTCGCTGAAGGACGGGCGCAGCGAGATGGTGGGCGAGGCAGCCGCAGGTTCGACGCCGGTGGACGAACCGCGCTCCATCCCCTGACTGGCCGGCTCGGTATCGTCGTCGTTTCGTGTTCGGCCCATGGTGACCCTCCTCCGACTTCTGTCTGTCGGCGTCGAGCCGAGGAGCTGTGTTGGCGGGCGACGCTCGAGGGTGGGAGCGGAAGGGGGGGCGGAGCTGGGAGCCGCGAGAGAGGCGACCACTGGCGCGGCGCGGCCGCAGTGAAGGAGGAAGGCCGAGGCTGGGCTGTGGCGCACAGGCGAGGCGTCCCTGCCAGCACGGAGCCGAAGAGAAGGAGAAGCAGTGAGCCCAAGGTCGACCGCCGCGGCTGGAGGGCCGCGACTCCCGGCGAGGGAGGCGGCGCGTGGGTGGGTGCACGCCCCTCTGATCAAGCGGGATCTACCCTGTGTCAGGAGCTGCTGCCCCGGGCACTGCACGCGGAGTCAAGCCACAGTCTCAGTCGGAAGCGCGGGACCGACCGGCGGTGACCGCCACGCGTCTCGCGAGCCAGCCTCCTCCGCGGTTCAGGAAGGTGCGCTCTCGCACTGCAGGGAGAGACCAGGTCGGGTTGCCGCGGTCGTCACGGCTGTCGCACAGAGCTGTATCTGCCAGAAAACGAAGGGGGTGCGTATCACGCGCGGTGAGCGTGCACTGCGAGCGCAAGAGCGGCATGCGAGCGATTTGAGAAGGTCACTCCACGGCCTCCGCCGCACCACGCCCGCTGCGAGCGCCGTAACTCTCGGAAGTTGTCCGCGACGAGCGTGCCCTCGACACACTCCTTCTTCCTGCTGCTCCCGCACGTCGCGCTGGCCAAGATCTCTCGCCCCCGCGGCGCTCTCCGCTACCAGGCCCGCCCAAGGCTCCCGCTCCGTGCCGCCCCCCTCAATCCTCGTCCTCCTCACTGCCACTGGTCGTACTCTCCGCGTCGCTGTACTCCGCAAAACACGTGCAGCTGCGGAATCGCGGCGGCGCAAAGAGGACGGGCAGGCGGGCGGGACGGGGAAGGCGCGCCCGAAGCGCAGGGGCCGTGCGCTGGTGCGGCGGCGTCGAGGGCGGCGACTCGGGCGGTCGAGGCGTCGCTGCCTGACTCAGATTGCTCGAAATGTGCGGCGGAAGGCTGGACGCGCTCGATGCGCTGCCGCGGGAGTGGACCGCTTCGCGAGACGGGCTCAAGCGCCGGCCAACGTCGCGCCCGAGCAGACCTCGCGGAGGCCTCGGATCAGGTCTCTTGACCAGATCTTGGTCCACTGCGTCCGAGTTGCGGACTGCCTGCGCGACAGACCGCCGACGACCCATAAAGGCCGCACTCGCGACCGCGGTGGACTCGGTCGGAGCCGCCGGCGGCGCCTTTCTTGGCGGGTCGACGGGTGGTGCACGCTGTGGCGAGCTATGGGCGTGCATTGTGGTATCTCCGAGGCGCGGAATGTGTCGGACGGTTGAGTCTAGCCCAGGACTGCCGACGGACGACTCGGAGCTTGATGGCGGCGAGCGGAACGCCGGCGTCGGCGAAGGAGTCTGCAACATGATCTCGAGCTTGACAAGCATCGTACCGGGCCTGGATAGACAAGGGCAGAGTCAGCTATTGACGCTGGAATCGTGAGCAGCGAGTCGGGCGAGGGGCGGAAAAGGATGGCGCGCACCTGCGCCACCGTATCGCGCCAAGTGGGTCGTCGCTCCGCTCTGCGTACAGTGACCTGCAACTCCGATGATCCAAGTGCGAGCGAAGGAAGGAGAAGAGAAGCAAAAGAGTCTGAGCGGGGGTCATCTCCGAGTCGAGTGGGCTCGGAGCAGGGCGACTCGAGGCTGCGTCGGAGCAGCTGTCCTCGGAGCGCAAGCACCAAAGCCGAACGGCAGGATGCAGGATGGCAGACGGTGACTCGGCCCAGCCAGTGGCCAGAAAATGAGGGCAAGGGAGACCGGTCGAGCAGCGGTCAGGAGGTCCGGGCGTCCCTGACCGTTCCCTCCCCGGCGTTGCACAGCTGCTCGTGCTATCACGCAAGCTTGCCCCAGCGACAAAGTGCCGAGAACGACGTTCAATCCCGTGCTGTCAAACTCGGCTGCACGCGTTCCGTTGCAGCTATACACAATACGGTTTGGTCTCGCTCTTCCAAGCAACGGTTGCATGGTGTAGTTGGTCATCACGTCAGTTTAACACCTAGTTCACTGAAGGTCCTCAGTTCAAACCTGGGTGCGATCATTCCTTTTGCCTGCGACGAGGGCGTCGGACTTTTTTTGCCACGCGGCCTTAAGCTGATCCGGTGCTCACGGCGCGATAAATAAGCGTCCTCCCCGGCGGCGGACCACTTGCTTGCACACGCCCTCACCGAGCGAAGCGCCGCTGCGCTGCGATACAAACCCCTCTAGTTGCGCCAGACGTTCTACAGCCCCTTGTTGAACTCGACATGGTCGTACGGCACGTCCCTGAACCTCTGCTCAAGCTTCTTGGGGTCGATGCTCGCGCGGCTCGGGAAGGCAGCGATGGCCGGCGGGAGGAAGACGAGGAGCGACGCGCCGATGAGGCCGAGGTTGAGGACGGTGCTGAGGCGGGCGCCGTTGGGCCCGCGGAAGGCACCGCGACGCTCGAGGACGGTGATGAGGAGAGGAGGGAGGATGAGGGTCGGACTGGGGGAGCGTGTCGTAGTGTCAGCGCACCCGAGCGGACACAGACAGCGAGAAAAAGAGGGTACGCACATATTGGTCAAGACACGGCTCGCGGCCGTCTGCCCGACAGCGTACGTCCCCGCGATCGAGCTCTTGCCGAGCACCTCTGCGCTCGGGCGTCCCGTGACCGGGTCCGAAGGCGCGTACACCGAGATGCCGTCGCGCATTTCCTTCCACCGCATGAGGCCAATGTTGACGCACCCGGCGCTCGCCACTGCGGCGAAGGGGACGAGCTTGCTAAGGAGGGCGCGCGCGCTGGGCGAGACGCGCAGGCGCGGGACGAGCTGCGAGAGGCCGACGGCGATGGAGCAGGACGCGACGGTCGCGGCGGCGTACGCGGCTGCTCGGCGGGCGGTTGGGGCATGAGCACGCCGGCTTCTCAAGCTGAGGGATGTTTGAGGAGGACGCACAAGCAATCTCGCTCGTGGACATGCTGATGCTCTTGTTGGCGTTTGAGTAGTTGACGGCGACTGCGCTCCCACCACCGCTTCGTCAGCGAGGGGGCCGACACAGGCAGACAACGCAAGCAAGCTAAGCGCACCATTGAGCGACTGGTTGGCCCACTGCCAGAAGATGACGCCCTTGAGCGAAGGGTTGGGCATGAGCATGCCGGCGACGATGACCAGGTTGGTCGGGACAAAGGCAGAGAGGCGGAAAGGCAAGGGGACGGGCTCGCCCGTGTCTGCGTTTGCTCAGCTTGCGTCAGCAATCAAGGATGCTGCGGGAAAGGAGAGCAGGCGGGCGGACGCACCAGGGTGAATGGACGAGTCGACGACTGCGCGGATGGCGGACGCAGCGAGTTAGCACTCGTTCGCGCCGCTCGTCAAGCGTGAAGTGGAACACGCACGCTGCTTGGCCTTCCACACCCCAGCTTCCTCCTCATGCCCCCACGCCTTGCGGCCCTGACCCGTCCCCTCCTGATACTCCTTGAGGAGTCGCTGCGCGTTCTGGAGGTCGGTCGGCGACGCGAGGAGCGTCAAGGGAGACGTGATGGACGCAAAGTGACGCAGGCGGCCGACTGCGGGGAGCGAATGTCAGCCCTCCCTCGAAAACCCCCTCAGCAGGTCGGGAGGAGGGAAAGGAGGACGAACTGTAAGTCTTGGTGTCGTAACGGGGTTGGGCTGCGTTGAGAGTACTTGTGTGTGTGTCAGTGCGAGCCGCCCACCTTGCAGGGCCGCTCGGCGCACAGCTTGTGCCCACCAGCGACACCCGCACAAGTCGCGGAGAGATGATAGCGCCGTCGTCGCGACCCCTCGTCTCGTTCGAGTCCCCCTCCAAGCTGCACCGTTGAATCCACCGTGTCGTTCTTTTTGACGCGTTCGATCGCGCGCACGAGGTCGAGGACGAGGGGACGCACAGATGTCGACGGGCGGGGTATCCGGTTGCTTGCCGCCGTGCGCTGCGGCGGGCTGGGCGGTTGCGAGAGGGGTGGACATGGCCGAGTCTAGCTGTGCGCGTCTAGCCCTGTGCACGGAGTCTAGGAAGCTGGGCCGAGCGGTGTACAGTCGACAAGCGAGCCGGGCCCCCTCTTCCTCGCTTCTCCTCCCGACCCTTGACTCGCCTCGTAAACACCCGACGCCTCGAACGGCCATGCTAGGCACGCCTGCACTCCTCTTCCGCTCCTCGCTCGCCGCCCCTTCAATCGCCAGCAAAGCCCGCAAGTTCAAACCCCCGATCTCGACCCCAGCCTCTCACGCCCACCACCCGCCCGCACACCCTCCTCAACCAGCCGCCTGGATCCCGCCAACGGGCGAAGCAGGCGCCGCGCAAGGGACTCTGTCGGATGCGAGCAGGGCGGCCAAGGCGCACCAATCATCGTCACGGGCCATCCCCCTCGCGACGCCCTTTGACGCACCTCGAGGAGCGGGGCGGCCGCGACGAGACGAGTACAGGGAACCGCCAGCGGTCGAGGCCGCGCGCAAGAAGAGCGTCGCAGAGCGCAACGTGTGGGAGTCGTACCTCGGTGCGTGCGCCCTCTCGCTCTCGCTTCGCTTCCGTCCTGTCGCAGCGGCACGCACCCTCACAGGCCAGTCAGTCTGCGAGGGCGCGTGCTGCTAACCCGCTTTCCCCTGACGAGTTGCAGACGCAGGGACTGGGCACTGACGCCGACGCGCAAACGCACTGCAGTGCTCCCCTGGCAGACCCGCCTCTACCTCTGGCTCGGCCTCGGCGCTTTTGCCCTCGTCGGCCTGTACGGCGGCGACTACTTCTTCCCCGAGACGGACGAGGAGAAGGCTGCGCGAGGAGAGGCGGTCAGCCCTGTGCCGACGGAGACAGGGGCCGCCGGGAGCGGCGCGCCGAGGGAACGGGGTGGAAAGGGCGCCGCGGCGGGGAAGCAGGTCTGACCCCCGACTGCGACGGGACGGAGGTGCAAGTGCAGCTGGGCTGCCTGCGCCTGATCGACAGAGACGAGCATTCAGGGTGAGGCTTTGCAGCGAGTGACGCTCGCAAGTGCAGGCGAATGTCGTTGAGAAGGTTCCCTCGCGCGATCGCTCACTCGCTCCCGGTGCATGTAGTGCTGCTAAGTGGGCTTGAACTCTCTGCCAGCTAAGGCGGGCCTACTCCTTGCCCCTGAGCTTGCGGATCCCCTTGGCCGCGACGGCCCACCCCCCGAGCGGCGCGATCCCGACTCTCCACACCCACACCCTCGCAATCTCCTGCACCCGCCTCGCCGCCCGCTCAGCCTCCTGCCCAGGCGGGAGCCCGCTGCCACCCGCGCCTCCCGCCGTGTCTTCGCTCCAGGTCGTCCCGACGCTGCCGGCCCTCGCACGCCTCCACCTCGCGCGCTGCTCAATCCTGAAGCGCGTCAAGCGCCTCACGACCGCCGCCACAAAGAGCACGACAGGGACCGCCAAGTTGAGCGGACTCGGCAGCGGCGGCGTGCTGAACGCGCTCGGGAGGCTCTCGAGCCTTCTCCCGCCGCCGCCGCCGCCACCGCTGCCGCTCGACCCACCAGACGACGACGACAACCGCGGCGGGACGAACGTGAAGTAGCGGTTGACGGCGAGGCGTTCCCGCCGGGCGCGGAACGCCACCTCGCGGCCGTAGCGGTCCCACCCGTCGAGGTCGTCGAGCTCGTGCCGCGCCGTGCCGACCTTGCCGGTGACGCCGCCGCACCCAGAGGAGGGGGACGACGACGTGGCGGAGAGAGGCGGAGGGATGGGCGAGACCGAGGGGCGCCCGCCGGAGAAGTAGGCGAGGACGACGCCGAGGACGAGGGTGAAGGCGAGGGTCGTGCGTGCCTCGATTGGCGACGACCGCGGCGCCGACGATGACGCCACCGCCGCCGACGTCTCTGGGCGAGGGAGCAGCTCGAGCGGGGCGCGCAGGACGGCGAGCGCCACGCCCGGGTAGTCGATCTCGCCGCTCAAGCTCCACAGCGTCAACAGGCCAAAGACGGCAAAGTAGGTCGAGAACTGGACGAGCCCGCCCAGGTTGGCCTCGAGGCTGCGCAGCGCGCGGTGCGACACGGGGACGGCCTTGGGCGGCGCGCGGTACCCGACGTCGCGCCGCTTGCGGCCGTCGCGGATCTTTGTCCACTGCTGGTGCGTCGGCGTGCCGAACGAGGGGAGGTTCTGCGGCAGGACGCGCGACGCGGCGAGGAAGGGGACGCTCCAGGCGAGGAGCGAGAGCGACGTCGCGAGGAGGAACGACGGCTTGTGGTGCGGGGTGGCGAGGTAGAAGGCAAAGGCGCGGATGAAGAGAGAGACAAAGACGAGGGCGTGGTGCAGGAGCGGGAGGAGGGTCGAAGGAGACAGCGGCAGCGACGACTGCGGGCCGTGGTTGAACTGTGTGTGTGCGAGGCGCGCGAACGTCAGCGCGCGGCGGAGCGGTTCGACAGAGCGGGAAAACTCAAGGCGTACCCATGCCCTTCCGACCTCGCCTGCCCAGCCCAGCGTCCCTGCGACCCACAGCCACCACACGAGCGCCGTCATGACGCTCCACGTCTTGACCGGCCTCCCGCCGCCCCGCTCCGGGATGCTGATCTCGTCCGGCGCGAGCGGGTTGAACGCGTCAAAGTGCGAGTAGGACGAGAACATGAGGATGTAGACGGTGATGAAGGCGTGCAGGGTCGAGAGGATGTACGTCTGCATCTGCAGGATGCTGCAGGGGGCGCGGACGTCATCAGCGCCCTCTTCTCTCACTCGCTCGTGCAGAGCTTGTGGAGGGAATCGCCCGCGCACCGAGGAATCGAGAAGCGGTCGAGCCGCACGAACGACTCTTTCCACGAGAGGCTCGTCGTTCCGGACCGCGGCGAGGGCAGCAGGCCGTTGCGCCACACGTACTCGGTGGAAGCGAGGACGACGGGGTGCGACACGAGGTTCTCGGCCTCGACGAGGGGCGCAGAAGAGAGTGTGAGGAGGAGGTCGAGAGCTGCGGTACGTGGAAGAGTCAGTCTCGGCGCGTCGGGACTCACTCAGGACAAGCAAGCTGGCTCACAGCACGTCGCGCGGTCCATCGAGTCGTAGTTGAGCGGAAAGTCGTGAAAGAGCAACGTGACAAGCGCGTCTTCGTCGTCCTCGTCGTCGTCGCTGTCGCCGTCCGCGCCGCCGTGCGCCGTGTTGTCCCTCGCGTCGCCCTGAAAGAGGTACGAGTCGAGCAAGCCCTCGACGACGCCGTACAGCCTCTCTCCGAGCTCCCTCCGCGCCTTGAACATGCGCAGCTCGCCATCGACGCCTGGGTCCGTCTCTTGCACCGCGCCGCGGTACTCTGCCTGGAGCGAGACGAGGAGCGACAGGAGGCCGGCGAGGAAGAGCGCAGAGGGGGAGGGGACGACGGTCGGGTCGATGGTTCGTGATGAGAGCGGCGAGGGGCGCGCGGGGATGGTCGACGCCGTGGAGGACGACGAGAAGGACGAGGTCGAGGAGCAAGGGAGCGTCGTGGCGGGCGGCGGGCGGCGAGTTGACGACGACGACGACGACGCGGCAGCAGACAGCGCAGGGCGGTTCGTCGCAAGGATGGACCCGACGGCGTAGCCGCTCGATGGCGTCTCTGCCCCTCCGACGCCGCCGTTGATGGTGCCCGCCGCGCCTCCTCCTCCCGAACCCGGGCCCGGCGCCCGCGTCAAGTCCGGCAGCCACCTGTCGAGGACGGCCCTGTGCCTCGGGAGGACGAGCACGGTGCGGAGGAACGCAATCTCTGCGTCGGCCTCGTCCTGGGGCATGTCGGGCGGGAGGGTCGGCAGGCCAGGGGGCACCGTGTAGCCTCGCAGGCGCAGCTCGGCGAGGAGGGCAAGGACCATGCCCTGGATCGCAATGTCATCTTCGGTGAGGATCAGGCCCGCGTGCGAATTGGGCACGGCGGTCGAGGGCGAGGTGCGGGCTGGCGGAGGTGCTGGAGGCGGCGCGCCGGGAGCCGAAGCGGGGGAGGCGGAGGGCGAGGACGGCGGCGACGCCGTGCTGCTGCTCGCTGTGGAGTTTAGCAGCGGCGTGCGCTCATGTGCAGGCATTCCCCCTTTGGTCCCGAGCTTGGCGGGACGAGCGAGCGGGACAGTCGAGCGACGGCGGAGGCCAAAGTGGAGCGCGCGGGTCGGTTCGTCAGCGCGGCGTCGCCGTCAACTGCGGCCAAAAGGTCGACCTCGCCGCTTGTGAGTGCAGACGCGTGCTTCGTGACAGGATTCAAGCAAGCAAGGGGGACTCGACAGAGCGCGCTCAAGATCGACGCCCCTCTCCACCTCGCGCACTTTCTCAAAGTCAACGCCGCGCGCCAGGCGCTCGCTTCAGTTACAACACGCGTGCGGGCACGGGCACGGCAAAGCACCGCCCTCGAGCGCCGTCGTCCTCACTCCTCGACCTTGGCCTTCTTCGCCGCCGCGCCCTCCTCGACGGCGGGCGCGTCCTGGGCCTTGCGCTTAGCCGCCGCCGCCGCCGTGTCGGCCTCCTCCTCCTTGACGCGAACCATGTTCTCCTCCGCGCCGCCCTTGGGTCCCTCGCCCTCCTGCACCTCCGGCTTGACCTCCTCCTCGACGACCTTGTCCGCCGCTGCCACGGGCGCCTTCTTCTTGCGCTTGACGAGGCCCGAGAGGTCATTGACGCTGCCGGTCGCGGCCTGTTGGGCGACGACGCCCTGCGACTGGCGCAGGAGGGCCTCGAGCGCAGAGTCGGCGGCGGTAGGTGCTGGGGCGGTCGGGACTGTGCGGAGGTCTTCGATCTGTGGCCGGAGCGGGCGTTAGTGGGCAAAGAGAGAGAGAGAGGGAGGGAGAGAAGGGGCGCACCTTCATGTCGACGTCGCCGAGCAGACCCTTGATGTCGTCAATCTCGCGCTTGGCCTTGTCGTCCCTCTCGCCCTCTGCCACCTTCTCGAGCTCGGCGAGCCGGAGCAAGAGCACGTCCTTTGCCTTCTCGGCGTGGCTCACCGCCTGCGCCGTCGCGTTGGGGACAAAGTCGAGCGCGAGCGCGATGAGCATGTGCAGCTCGGACAGGGCGCGGTCGTGCGCCTCGAGGACGCGCGAGAGGAGCGTGAGCGCAGACGTGTACTCCTCGACGGCGCTGTCGAACTTTTCTGTGGGCGCGAGTGGCACAGGGCGGGACGTGCGTCAGTAGGCGCGATCGATCGACGAATTTGTCGATGAACAGAGAGAGAGACGCACCCGACTCGGTCCAGACGTCGCCCAGCAAGCGATGCACCTCGGCGAGCCTCTCCTTCTTGGCCTTGGTCCTCATCTCGAGCTCGCCCCGCGTGTCCGCCTCGCCCTCGACCGCACGCTCGAGCGCACCCTCGACGCCGTCGACCTCGCGCTGGACGATGGCGCGCGCGAGGTCGAGCACCTGGAACGCCGACTCGAGGTCGTCCTCGCGGTCTGCGCCGCCCGGCGCGCCGCCGTCCTCGCCCTCGCCCTCGTCGCCGTCCCCCTCTCCCTCGTCCTGCTGCTCGGCATCGCCGTCGGGTCCCTCGTCCTCGTCCTCGTCCTCTGCGTCGCCGCCAAAGTGGAACTTGGGGTTGGACGGGCCCGCCGCGGCGCTGGAGGAGGACGGGCCCGACGCGGTCGCCCACGCGCCGGAGGGGCCGGCGGCGCTCGAGGGAGCGGGGACGTCTGTCGCGCGCGCGCGCACTCAAGGGAAGGGTCAGCATGCGGTGAGACGGCAGAGAGGAGAGTGAGCCGAGGGGTGCGCGCACCGTCCTTTGGTGCGGCGCCGCCGAGGGCGTCACCCTGGGCGATGGCGCTGCCGATGAGGGCCTTGCCGTAGAGGACGAGTGCGTCTACGTTGTCTGGACTGAGTTCGCCGTTCTTGTCGGTGCTGTGCGGAAGCGAGGGTCAGGCGAGGAAGAGGTGGGACAAGTGGGAGGGAACGAGGGAGAGGACGCACGCGTGTTGGACTGCAAGGGCGAGGTGGTCGCACGCGCGAGGCCACTGTTTGAGTGCGAGTGCGCGGATGCCGTGGGCGAGGTGGTCCGGCTGGCCAGCGGTGGTGGTGGTGGTGGAGGAGCTGCGGGTGTGGGGAGGGGAGAGGGGCGCGCGTGAGCTAGGGTGAGGAGCGAGTGTGACGAGTAGACTGGTGCTGACTCTGCCATGGCCACGAGGGGGTGAGTGGGGGAGCAACAGGGGCAAAACCCGGCGACGCGTTGGCTGTCAAGTGCGTTCGAGGCGATGAGCGAGGAGCGACGCGTCTCCAACCTCCCTCACTCCTCTGCGCGCTCTGCCACACAGTTGACAGTGCTCACTGACCTTGATCAAGGCCCTACCACGGCCGCCGACCTGCCCAGGAGCGAGCCACCCGCTCTTGACTCCCGCTCCCCCACTTCTCGCCGTCCGCAGCACCGCCTTTCGCCTCTTTAGACCCTCGCTCCCAAGCCCATGGTCCGCCTCGTCGTAAAGGCGACCTTGTCCGGCTCGACTCTGCCTCGCAGGACCACCTTTCCCGACGCCTTTGCCGTACGCTCAGCCCACTCCCACTCCCTCCCTTCGCAGTCGCTCCCGCTCCCGACAGCTCACCCTCTTTGGCCAACGCAGCTCGAGCACCAGGACGTCGCACTCAAGGTATGTCGGCTCGCTACGGGCGGGAACAGACTGCGGCTGACCCACCGGCTTGAAAGGTCGCCCGATGTTTCTCCCTTCAGCCCGGCTCGTTCCGCCTCGCCTGTGAGCTCTCTCAGCTCTGTGGTCACCCTGGCACCCGATTGCATGCTGACGATACCGTGCCTCGTCAGACCGCGACGACGACAACGACCTGATCGAGCTCGTCTCGACCTCTGACCTCCGCGAGGCCCTCGACTACTTCTCATCCGAGGCGGGGTCCTCCTCCTCGGCCGCCTCGTCGTCGTCCGGCTGGTTCGGCAGCTCGAGCACCACCCAGCAGCCAGTCGAACCCGAGTGCATCACGCTCAAGCTCGAGCTCGTCGTCGAGTACGACGGGCCCGCCCTCTCCGAGACGGGCAGCTCGGTCTGCTCGCTCGGGTCGCGCGGGCGCAGCCGCAGCGGGAGCAGCAGCACCGGCTCGGAGGACAGTCGTGGCTGGAACGCCTACAACGGAGGTGGAGTCGGCCCGGTCGCGCGCGGGCGCCGGGCGCCTTCGACCGACGGCGCAAGCGACGCAGACAGCGACCGGTGGATCCTGCGCACAGCGTACAACGGCAGTCGCCCCGCTCTCGGCGCCGGCCCTACCGAGCAGGACCCCGGGTCAGAGTCGGGAGACGACGACGACGACGACGACGACGACGACTGGGACCGCCGCACCGTCTCGTCCGCCTCGCAGCCGTTCGGACCCCCTCGTCGGCGCCAAGCCCGAGACCTCCCCGACGCGCAGCGCATCCCTCCCGCGCTCGAAAAGCGGCACGACGGCCTGTACCCCAACTTTGCGCGCGGGCACTTTACGCCCGCCAACCCGCACCCGTACGCGCTGCATCCGGACGACCGGGGCGCGGCGCACCCGCCCAACCCCGCGCACGCGCACCTGCACCACCCTTACCCGCCGCCGGGCTTCTACACACCGCCACCGCCGCCGCCTCACGGACCGCACGGCTACCCGTCCCTCTTCCCGCCCGCTCCGTTCGGACACGCCCCTCCGCCTCCTCCCCCACCGGGCTTCTTCGCCCGCTTCCCAGCCCCTGCCTGGACCTGGGGACCAGGTAGCAGCGTCCCCTCGCTCGGGTCGTCCCCCGCCGGGCCGAGCCCGACGCCGTCGCAGCGCGAGCGCGCGAGGGACCTGTTTGGCAGCAGCGGCAGCGAGGGGAGCGACGCGCGGGGCCGGGGGCGCGGGCGGGAAGAGGACGCCGAGGCGGGGTCGAGCTACACTGTCACGAGCTCGAGCGTGGACGGCGTCGCTGCTGGGGGGATGAAGGGGCAAGGGGGAGGAGACGGGGACGGGGACCGGGAGCGGGACTCGCGCCCGTCAGGCGAGGGCGAGGGAGGGCGGGAGACAGAGACGCACAGGTGCGTCGCGTGCGGGGGGGTGATCACGGGCGCGAGGTACACGTGTGCGGTGTGCGAGGCGTACGACCTGTGTCAGGAGGTACGTCGCCGCTGACTCTGCTCTCTCGTCCGCGCGCGCGCCCGCGACTTGTGCTGACCGACCGGGCGGGGTCCCCTCGTCAGTGCGAGCGCCTCCCTGCTCCTCCGGTGCAGTCGACGTCGCACGACGAGTCACACATCCTGCTCAAGATACCTGCAGCGGCTGCGGCCGGATCCTCCTCCGCCTCCGCCTCGAGCTCTGTCGCTGCAGCCGTGTCGCGCGCGGCGTCGCTCGCACCGCCGCCGCCGCTGCCGCTGCAGCAGCGGGCACCGGACGAGCAAGGCCACGACCACGTCGCCGACTACTGGCACTGGTGGGCGAGCTGGTACCACTCGCTGCCGCCCGTGCACCCGCACCCGCACCCGCCTCCGCCCGGGAGCCTCAGCTCGTGGTACGCCCCCGCCCCCACTGAGCCCCCGGCTGCCACCTCTGCACGACCCGAAGCGTCCCCCGCGCGTCTCGGCGCCCCGCCCGCTCCCGCTCCCCCTTCTCCGCCTTCGGCCCTACCGACCCCCGCCCCTCCCGCCCCGCCCGCCCCGCCCCCTCCTCCAATGTACGCCCTCGCGCCCTCGCGCCCCGCCGTCCGCGCGCTGCCATCCTACGCGCTGTACGAGTACGCCAATCACGGCGTCGCGTGCAGGGGTTGCAGCCGGGTCATCCCGGGGCCGGGCGCCCAGGGGCCCGTCTCGACGGCCGAGGGCAGAGAGCGCGGCGTGAGGTGGCTGTGTGCCAACTGTCCGACGGCGCCTACCTTTGACCTCGTGCGTAGTCCTTTTTCCCTCTCACCCTCTCTTCTGCCTACGCCTCGGCCTGCCTGCGCGCTCGTACTCGTGCGCTGACTCGCTCCGACCCTGCCCGCAGTGCCCCGACTGCGAGCCCGATTCGCACAAGCTGCACGACCCCTCGCACGCCTTCCTGCGCATCACGCATCCGCTCCGCAGGCCCCTCCCCTCCGTCAGGGCGCTCCTCCCCGTCCTGTACCGCCCCACGGCGGCGCCTGCCGGTCAGGACCCGCCCGCCAAGGTCCGAGAGCGCTCGCGGGCGCAGGCGCAGGGGGACTTGATGGACCTGCGGAGCGAGGCGGGCAGTGTCGTGAGTGGAGGATCGGGGTTGTCTGGCTCGGGCTCGGGTTCGAGCGCGGGGAGCGCGAGGACGAGGCTCGGCGGGGTCGGCGCGGCGATGGACGAGCGTGACGGGGACGTCGACAAGGTGGTTGTGCATGCGAGGGTGGTGTGCGACTCGTGTGGCCAGCGCGTGCGCGGGACGTGGATGGCGTGCTGTGCGTCTCGTCTCTTTCCCTTTCCTCATCCTTCTCCCCCTGCTCACTCCCTCCTCTCCCCCCACGACACGCCACACACCGCAGGCCACTGCCAAGGCTCCTTCGACCTCTGCACCCCGTGCCTCCTCGCCGGCGCGTCCGCCCGCCAGGCGCACAACCCCGCCCACATCTTTGTCGCGTTCAAGCGTGCGGTCGACTTTGACCTGCATGACCGCCTCACGAGGAGCATGACGAGGCGGCCGAGGGGCTTGCTCGAGGTGGACCTGTATGCGTGAGGCGGGGACGAAAGCAAGACGCGCCTGTTTGCCCCGGCGCGAGCAGAGAGGCTGCTCGAGGAGGGGTAGCTCGACTCGCGTTGGCAGTGCGAGGAAAGCTCGCACAGCCCTCGAGGGGTGCCCTCGCCCTCATGCTGCTACGCTCCGGGAGGACAAAAGAAGGACATTGCTCGTGTTGCTGCTCGTGGGGGGCAGGCGTGCGAGCGATGCAGAGCGGGGCGTTGAGTGACTTGAGAAGGCCGCCCTCGCACGCCCTCGAGGCGTGTGCATGCCCGCCTCTGATCCAGCCCCTCGGTACCGGTGCGCATCTCGGGGCCGAGCACCTCGTACCGGCCGAGCTCGAGATCCACGAGGTAGAGACTGTGAGGTGGAATGTAGGCTGCGGCGGCGAGGTTCAGGAAGCTCGCAGGAAGGTCCTCGAGGCCTGCCTCTGCGACGACTCTCGCAGCGACGGGATGAGGGCAAGGTTGGTGATCATGGTTTCGTCGTTCTCAGACGCACAGTCGTCGACTTCTGGTGCCAGGAAGAGCTCGAGGTGGTTGAGCCGCGGGAAGGGCCGCCCCTCGAGGTAGGGCCGACATGGAAGAGCCCGAGCAAGTGGTCCAGAGACTCGCCAGGTCTGCAGGTTGCGAAGCAGGTGGGCGAGATCTTGTAAGAGGCCAGGTCCAAAGTCTGAGTCGTTGGGCGAATCTGCGAGACGGCATGTGAGCGTCACAGCACGAGGGAGAGACAAGTGGGCACTGCGCCTCGCTCTCGCGAGTCTCGAGGTCCGCCCTGAATGCGAGCGAGGTGTCCCTTTCCGACGTGCCCGCGGTCTGCGTGCCATTTGCGACACCCGGGCGGAGGGGCGAAGGAGCGGCAGAGGTTGTCGACGGCGTCGGCGAGGTGCGGGTGACGCCTGAGCCCGAGGCAGAACCAGACGAGTTGGCCCGCCTTGGTGAGCGCGAGCCTGTGCCAGACCGAGGCAAGGGTGTGTGGTAGGAGCGTTCTCGCCAGCACGGCGTTGTCGAGCGTGATGGCCCGGTCGTGGCGAAAGATGCGCTGGAGGAGGTCCGGCGGCAGGGTCGGCAAGAGACAGCGAGTCTGTGGGCGGGTACGCAGTGTCAGTGCGAGTCGCAGTTTTGCACAGACCAGGGATACGAACCTGTCTGCGCTTCTGAACCGGTGGCTTGCCCTTGGGGGTGCCTCGACGGAACCGGGGCGCTGGATGGCGTCGCGACGACTCGGAGGCAGGAGGGCGTGCAGGTTGAACCGACTCGGCAGATCTATGAGGGGCCCAAGGACTGGCCAACATCTGGTTACCGAGACTCTCGCAGAGCGGTCGAGAGCGAAGGGGCAGCACGAGCGTCGTCGCGAACGCTCGATCGAGAGGAGCGAGCGCGGATGTGGGGCAAGTCCTGTGCAGCGGCTTGGCAGCGGGTGTGTTACGCTGCTGGCCTTCACAGGTGTAGCTTTGCTGGCGAGACCAAGGGCAGGTGGTGCCAGCTAGTGACCTGACCTTGGTCCGCGGCAGCCGCCGGCCGGCCGTGGGGGCGAAAGACCCGGAGGCTCGCCTTCGCTCTCCCTCTCCTCCTGCACGCGAGAAAGGTCAGCACTGCCAACCCTTCCCTGACTAGGGCTGCTACTGACCCACTCGAGCACACAGGCTCAGCCCCCCGCCCTCTCCCGTCCTCGGAAAACCCCCGTCCGCTTCCCCCGCCCCGCCTTGCCGATTCGCCGCCTCGCTCCCACCATGTCGACCCAGCAGTTCACCCAGCTCCCGCACAAGCTCCTCAGCGTCCCTGGGCCCGTCGAGGTCTCGGACGATGTCCTCCTCGCCGTGAGTGCTTCGCCCTCGTTCGCTGTCGACACCCCCGCAACGGGTCCTCCTCCACCTGGCCTGCACATCAAGGGTGCATGCACCAGTGACAGGACCATGCATGTTTGGGCACTGTGCACCTTCTGCGCCTGGGCGATCACCACCCGAGAGGGTCGCCGTCGCTGACCTCGACTCTTTCCCCACCCCCTCTCTCCCCCTCCTCTACTCCCTGCCGCGGCTATTCTCCCCTTACTTTCTGCACGCCAATCCCTCCCCCCCTGCCAACTCTCAAACAGAATGCGCATCCGAGCATGTCGCATGTTTCGCCGGCGTTCGCCCCGGTCTTTGGAAACTGCCTGCGCATGCTCCGCCAGCTCCTCTACACCGAGAGCGGCCAGCCCTTCATCATTGCCGGCTCGGGCACCCTCGGCTGGGACCTCGTCGCTGCCAACCGTGCGTCGCCTCGAACCCTTTTATCCTTCCCCTCTCGCTCGAACGCTCACGACTCACCCGCTCGCGACGACGCAGTGATCGAGCGCGACGAGAAGGCGCTCGTGCTCAACACGGGCTACTTCGGCGACTCGTTTGCCGACTGCCTCGAGACGTACGGCGCCAAGGTGACCCAGGTTGGCGCGCCCGTCGGGGGGCGCCCGACGGTGGAGCAGGTCGAGGAGGCGCTCAAGAAGGAGCAGTTCAAGCTACTCACCTTCACTCACGTCGACACCTGTGCGTTCACTCTCTGGCGACCTTCTCAACCGAGACGTCCAACTGAGGAGCCGGACCTGTCGCAGCGACGGGTGTCCTCTCGGACGCCAAGGCCATCGCCGAGACGGTGCGCCGCGTGTCGCCCGACACGCTCATCATCCTCGACGGCGTGTGCTCTGTCGCGTCCGAGGAGATCCGCATGGACGAGTGGCAGATCGACGCCGTCGTCGGCGCGTCGCAGAAGGGCATCTCGGTCCCTCCCGGCCTGTCCATCACGGCCCTGTCGCAAAAGGCCCTCAAGGTCCTCGAGTCGCGCAAGACGCCCGTCGCGTCCTACTTTGCGTCGTACCGTCGCTGGCTCCCCATCATGGAGTCGTACGAGAAGGGCACCCCGGGCTACTTTGCCACGCCGTCCGTCAACCTCATCTACGCGCTCGAGGCCTCGCTCAAGAGCATCGTCGCGGGCCCGGTCTCGCTCGAGGACCGCTTCAGGCAGCACCGCGACGCGGCCAAGCGGTTCCGCGGCGAGGCGCGCCAGCTCGGGTTCGAGACGGTCGCCACGGAGGACGAGGCGTGCGCCAACGGCATGACGGCGCTCTACACGCCCGAGGGCGTCGCGCCCCCCGCCCTCATCGGCGCGCTCGCCAACCGCGACATCACCATCGCGGGAGGCCTCCACAAGGACATCAAGACCAAGTACATCCGGTGAGTCTGCGCCAAGCGCTTGTCGTTGTTCGCCTCGGAAGCCGTCACTGACTGCTCGTGCTCTCCCCTCTTCCCTCGATCCCAGCTTCGGCCACATGGGCGTCTCTGTGCGTCCTCTCTGACCCCCTCCTCCACTGCGCCCTTGCCGCCAACTGACCTCGCCCCTTCACGCAGGTCGTCGAGCGCCCGACCGACGTGACCAAGGTCATCAACGCCCTGCGCGAGTCGCTCGCAGAGGTTGCTCCCAAGAGCAGTTGACTCGCAAAGTTGTAGAAGTCGGCGTCCGTCCGTTGTTGTCTGTGCGTTTGGTATCTGCGGCACCGGGTGCAGCGCGCTGTTCTTCTTCCTTGGGTGCGGTGGATGCTTTCCGAAGACGGAGAGACGGCACGACTGCGAGAACGAGAGGCGGGAACGAACGTCTCTTTTTCTGAAAGGGGCCATCTACAGGGGGGTTGCGGAGGGTATCCAAGCGAACGAACGGACAGGGGGGCGTGGCGAGAGGGCAGAGGAAAGAGAGGAAAAGCGGCCTGCGCGTCGGGCGGCCCGAGGGCGAGATGCCTGGCAGCCGGTCACTGCTCGTCGGCAATGTCGTCCACCGCGGCGTCCTCCGCCGCGACCTCGTCGTCCTCTTCCACCTCGTCAAGCGCAATGTCCGCCTCGTCGTCCCTCTCCCCGCTCCTCTCCTCCTTCCCCTTCTCCCTCTCCTCCTCCTCGATCGCAGCATGCCCCGCCGCCTTGCCCCCACCAGCCTCCTCAGCCTGCACGATGGCCTGCACAGGGAGCGCGCTCGTCCCCTCCGCAGCGGCCGGGATCGCGACCCCCTCGCCCGCCTCGTCCGCATCAAACTGCGGCGGCGCGACCGGCTGATCCACCACCACGCGCGTCACCTCGCCTCCCTCGTGCTCGCGCTCGTGCCGCACGCCCTCCTCCCGCCCCTCCGCAGCGCGCTCCGCCTCCCCGACGGGCGCGAACAAGGGCCCGTCGCGCTCGGCGTCGCGCACGGGCTCGGCGACGTGCGGCGCGGGCGGGAGCGCCGACGACTCGGGGGCCTTGTCGGCGGGGACGAAGCCCGCGCGGCCGGGCTGGACGGCGGGCGCGACGGACGTCGTGGCGTCCGAGGCGGCCGCGTCGAGTGAGGGGGTGTTCGTCGGGTGGTACGCGTCGTACTGTGGGGGCGTGAGCGGCATCAGAGAGAGCTCAGGAGACAGGCAGACGTGCGCGAGAGAGAGAGAGCGAAAGAGCGAAAGAGCGCCCGACGCACCGACGCGTGAAAGTCGCCACAGCTAAAGTCCCAGTTCCTCCCCCACTTCTTGGCCCTCTCGCACCTGCCCCTCGTCCACTCTCCCGCGTACGCGAGCGGGCTGAGCGCCCACCACGCGAGGACGGCCGCCCCGACGAGGGCGACGACGACGCCGAGGCGGAGGCGCGGGCGGAGGCGCGCCGTCGCGAGGTCAAACGCCGTCGCGGCGAGGAGGAGCGCAAAGTACAGGGCGGGGAAGTAGTGGTGCAGGAAGAGTTGGCGGCCCATGAGGAAGAAGGGGGCGTAGTGCAGGAACCACCCGGCGAAGAGGAAGGTCGCGACGCGGTCGTAGAAGACGACTTGGGCTGTGGGCGCCGCGCAGTGGGTGCCAGTCGTCGCAGCGTCAGCGGGGCGTGCGACGTCGAGAGGGCAAGAACGGGGGAGTGGCACGCACAGTGCGCAAAGTCCTTGTAGCCGCGCTGGGCGCGCAGGATGAGCAGGCCCCGGACGGCGGCGTATGACAAGACGGCGAGCGTCGACAGGGCCCAGACGAACGGGTTGCCGATGAGGTACACCTGGCGGTGGTCCTTGACCCAGCTGTGGGCGTTCGAAGACCTCTAGGTGTCAGCTCCGCCCGACTAGTGAGCGGGAGAGAGAAGCGACGCACAAGTTGATGCCGCGCAGCAGGAGCGGCCAGCTGTGCGGACGCGAGTCGTACGCGTGGCGCTCGGTCAAGCCCTGGTTGGTCTGCCACATGACGGCCTGCAGCTCGGCGAACTTTTGCAGGAACGACGGGCGGCGGTAGTTGACCTTTTTCGCGTCGGGCGGGACTGCGCGGACGGGGCGCGATGCGTCAGTGAGGACGACGAGGACGGAGCGCAGAGGGACGAGAAGAGTGAGAGAAAGGGAGAGAGACGCACGCATGGCGTGAGTGTTGGTCTCGATGTACCACAATGCGTTCTCGCGGCTGGGGTTCTTGTTGCACGTCACCTCCTGCTGCTCGAACCCCCAGTCCGGCAGCTTGACCTTGTGGCTGAAGAGGTAGCAGCCCGTGAGGGCGTGCCTCAGGCGGAACTTTGTCCGCAGCGTCTCGAGCTGCTTCTTGGCCGTGCGGCCCTCGCTCTCGGCCTGGTCAATCTCGACGACCCAGTAGTCGTTGGCGTCGCCCTCGAACCCTTCGAACCCGTAGGCAGAGACCTCGTTCTGGTAGTCGACCTCGCTCACCTGGGGCCGGATGTCGTGCGAGTGCAGTTTCTTGTGCGTCGACGGGTGGTGCAGCACGATGGATGTGCGGTCTGGGATCGGGTGCGGCGGCGCGTGCGTCTCGGGGTCAGGGATCGACCCGTCGGCCGTCGAGTTGAGGACGAGCCACACGTTGTTGTCGTCGCGGTGCGGGTACAGCGTGATCTGTTGCTCTGTGAGATCGCGAAGCGCAACGAGGTGAGTCGGTCAGCGCCGTGTTCGGGCTCGAGGGCGCAACACGAGGACGACGCACGCTTGCTGCCGCCCGGGTACGTCGCAGGGTGTGAGTGCAGGTACCCGCCCTGGGTGTGCACATGGCGAATAGTGAGGCGCGAGCCGATCATGACGTCTGCTCGGGGGTAGCGAGAGTCAGCGCGCGTCCCTCGCCGAGCTCAGAGAGTGACAAGGACGCACCGGCAAACGTGTCGTCCATGCCGTGCCCGCGCAGCGTGTGCTGGAACTCGGAGCTCATGAACCCGTCCCCGTCGCCCGAGTTGCTGAGCACGGCAAAGTGAATGGCGAACATCGAGATGTAGAAGACGACGGGGACGGCGATGAGGCACACTGCGCGCGCGGCAAAGTGTCGCGCGAGGAGCGGAATCGGGACGCGCAGGTCGCCGAGGAGGAGCCACAGCTGGACAATGGTGAAGACGCCGACGGTCGCGATCATGAAGAGGCCGACCCACTTGCACGACACGACGGCGCCGAGGGCGAGACCCGTCAGGGTCAGCCAGACCCACCACCTGCGCGAGAACGGCCCGACGCGGCCCGCGCGGTCCCGGGGGACGAGGTCCTCGTTGGAGAAGCCGACCCAGAAAAAGACGGACAGGGCCGTGAAGAAGATGAGGGGCGAGTCGAGGAGGATGAGGCGAGACTGGGTGATGAGGCCGTTCTCGAACGTGACGAAGAGGGCGCCGAGGAGGGCTGTCGCCGGGCGGAGCTGGAGCGCGCGGAGGGTGAGGTACGACAGCGGGATGAGGGCGAGGCCGAGGGTCGCGGGGAGGAGGCGCATGGCGATGTAGGGGACGTGTTCAGGGCCGTACTCGCGGCCGATGTCCTTGAAGTCGAACTGGCCGCCCTGAAAGCCCGAGAGGTAGGCGACGAGCGTGATGAGGAGCTTGGCGAGCGGCGGGTGCACGTCCATGAAGAAGCGCGACTGGATGTACCTGCGTACGTCGTTGTGGTCAGGTCTCTGTGGGCGAGAAGTCGAGACAGGATGGCGCACTTGTTGGCAAAGCTGCGGAGCGCAAGAGGTCAAGGGGTCAGCGAGTGTCGACGACACGACGGCGACGACGAGGGGGAACACGCTGGACGCACCCGCCAAAGTGTACCTCATCAAACCTAATGCATCGGCAGACGAAAGAAGAGAGCGCGGTCGAGGTCAGCGGGTGAGGTGCAAGTGGGGGAGACGACGACGACGCACACGACGCTCGAGGGGCGGCCGATCTTCCAGTAGCGCACGACGGCGCCGAAAAGGGTCAAACCGAGGAGGATGCGCGACTCTCCCGGCTGCATCTGGTCGAGCCCTCCGCCGCAGCGGTGCCACCAGCTGGCGGCGGCGGCGCGTGTCCTGGGTCCGCGGGCGAGGGCATCTTCGCTGAGCGAGGGTTTGCGCGGGCGGGTCGAGAGTGAGGGCTTGGCCTGCTGGGTGGTGTAGGTGGTGCCGTTGACTGGAGGGTAGCCGGGCTGCACATGCTGCGGTGGGGGTGCTGCGGGCGACGACGACGAGGCGGCCGCGGAGGAGGACGACGCGCCGAGGGGACGGTCGTGGGCCGAGCGACGCGCGCGCAGGGGTTCCATGGCCGGGGTTGGCGCTGCCAGAGGTGCACTCGAGTGTGCTAGATGCGCTCGAGGGACGCCGACTAGGAGGAGGTGGGCGAGGACGACGAGTGCACCGCCGCTCGTTTGGCCAGCTGAGGTTGGCCTCACTTCAAAGTCTCGCCCTTGTCAATCAGCGCAGGACAGTACCACCCAATAGCCCTCAGCTTCAACTCGTCACTTTGCACCGCGCGCCACTCGACCCAGTCGCCGCCCGCCTTCCCCGAGTGCTGCTTGCATCAGCCACTCCTTCCGTCGCTTCTCAGCACGCCAACTCCTCACCTTGAGCAGCAACCACTACACCAAAAAGTCCCACCAGCACCATGAGCACTGAACAGCAGCAGCACGACAACCAGTGGCGCCCGATCGGAGAGGCAGTCGGCGCGGGAGACGTCCCCGTCGAGGTCATCGAGTCGCTCTGCATGGAGTGCCACGAGCAGGGCGAGACCCGCATGCTCCTGACCGTCATTCCTTACTTCCGCGAAGTCATCGTCGTCTCGTTCCGCTGCGAGCACTGCGGTCAGTCCCCTCTCCTCCTGTCTCTCGCCACCCTGCCCCTCTCTGTCTTCCCCGCTGGCCCACTCACTCACTCACTCGGCCCGACTCCCACACGCAGGCTACAAGAACAACGAGATCCAGTCGGCAGGCGAGATCCAGCCCCTCGGCGCCATCTACACGGTCAAGTGTACCTCGCGCGACGACCTCAACCGCCAGCTCGTCAAGTCGGAGCACTGCACCATCTCGATCCCAGAGTACCAACTCACGATCCCGCAAGGCCGCGGACAATTCACCACGGTCGAGGGCGTCATTGCCGACACGGTGCGCGACCTCTTGCACGACCAGCCCTTGCGCAAGATCCAACACCCAGACCTCCACGACAAGATTGCCGAGCTCGTCGCCAAGCTGCGCGTCCTCGTCCCGGACGTCGAGCTCGACCCCTTGCTCGAGGACGACAACGGCGAGGCCAACGGCGCCCCCGTGGCCGGTTCGTCCGACGGCGCGATGCCGACCTTCACCATCAAGCTCGACGACCCCTCTGGCAACTCGTTCGTCGAGACCCGGGGCGGACTCGGGGACCCCAAGTGGGCCAAGCGCGAGTACGGCCGCGACAGGGCGCAGGACGAGGCCCTCGGGCTCAAGCACGACGAGGCGACTGACAAGGCGACGAGTCACTACCCCGAGGAGGTACTGTCGTTCCCCGGCGTGTGCAGCCTGTGCGGCAGCGAGCTCGAGACGCTCATGAAGAAGGTCAACATCCCTCACTTCAAGGTGCGTTTTTCTCTTCTCTCCCGCGGGTGACTCCAGGGAGCGGCAACTGACTCACGCTTCCTCACCCCTCGTGCCGCACAGGACATCATCCTCATGTCGACCAACTGCCACGACTGCGGGTACCGCGACACCGAGGTCAAGTCGGGCGGCGCCATCGCCGACAAGGGCCGGAAAATCACGCTCAAGGTCGAAGAGTCGGACGACCTCAGCCGCGACATCCTCAAAGTCCGTCCCTCCTCTCCCCTTCCCCCCTCGTAATCTCGTTCGCGTCCGCGTCACCTCACCGACTGACACGCCCCGTTCTCGCGGCACGCACGCAGTCAGAGACGGCCGGCCTCTACATCCCCGAGATCGACCTCGAGCTCAACCCGGGCACGCTCGGCGGGCGCTTCACGACGCTCGAGGGTCTGCTGCAGCAAGTGTATGAAGAGCTCGACGGCAAGGCGTTTGCGCACGGCGATGCGGCGGACAAGGGCGCCGCGGACGAGATGCAGACGTTCCTCGGCAACTTGAAGAAGGTGCGCTCCCTGCTCGCCGCGCATAGGCATGGAGGGCCCGCGCTCTCCGACGAGCAGTCACTGATGTCATCTCCCGTCGGACCCAGGCCATGGCGGTCGAGACGCCCTTCACCGTCGTCCTCGACGACCCCCTGGCCAACTCGTTCATCCAGTCGCTCGTGCGTCGCCCTTCCCGTCCCTCCTCCTCCTCGCTCTCTCACATCAACGCACTCACGCTTCTCTCCCACATTGTGCGCACAGTACGCCCCCGACCCGGACCCCTCGCTCACGCAGGAGGACTACGAGCGCTCCCACTTCCAGAACGAGGAGCTCGGCCTCAACGACATCAACGTCGACAACTATGGGCACGTCGAGGTGCCGGAGGGGGACGAGGCGACGGCGACGGCGGCGGCGGCGGGTGGTGAGGCGGAGAAGAAGGAGGGGGACAAGGCAGAGTAGGGAGAGGTGCGCACGGACTTGACATAGACGCGTCTCCTCACGTCGTCTTGCTGCCTCCTGTTTGACCTCCTCTCTCGCTTTCGACTCCTGACTCTCCTGTGTCTCGACGGACGTCCTCACGGACCGCTCCTCACGGCGTCTCCGCGCACGCGCTTCTCTTTCACCTTTTTTCAGCTCGGGCGCTGCTTGTCTCCGCTTCCCTCGTTCGCGCCCGCTAACTTGCAGCCATGACAACCGACCCCGTCCCTTCCGGAGTGCGCAAAGAGCTCGCCAGCGTGGGCCAGGCCTGGCGGAGCACGCATCCCCATGTCGAGGTCTCGGAGCGCGTGCACACCTCGACCGACTGGGTGCGGTTCGTGAGCCACCTCCTGGTCGTCGCTGCGCCGCACCTGTCAGCCGCAGCGTGGCGCTCTATCGCTGTCGAGCTGTCAGAGTACAAAGGTCGCATCGAGGGTCCGCTCGAGGGCAAGCCGGTGCGCCCTCGCCCGTCTTCCGTCTTCGCACCCCCGCCTCCGCAGCCGCTCACTCTTTGCCGCGCCGGCAGCTCGCCGAGTTCGTCGACTCGCTCCGCGGTCCCGACGACCCGGAGGCGCGGACCCTTCTCCCGCACCTGTACGGGCTTTACAAGACGTACGGCGATCCTGTCCCCAGGGAAGTGCAGAGGGCTCTCTCGGCCGTCTTCCGCGCGTGGCATGCCCAGGGCGGGCACGGCGCAGCCGAGGAACAAGCGGGCGACGACTGGCTCCACTTTGTCGGCGTCCTCCTCGTCCAGAACGCGGCGAGCCTGGAGGGGCGCTGGCGTGCAGTCCAGGACGAGCTGCGGGCCTACGCGAACCGCCTCAAGGAGGAGGGCGGGCCTTCCGAGGTGCGCACGCGCCTGCTTGTCTCTCCCGCGCAGTATGTGCACTGACGCTCCGGGCCGTGCAGCTCGTCAAGTTCGGCTCGGCAGAGGCCGAGAGCGTGCTGCCAATCGTCAACGCGCTCTACGCGCCGGCGTCCTCGGTGCGTCCCCGGTTCTCGTCTCCCTTCAGCACGCACGCGCCGACGGTCCTGACGGTCGGCGCCGCACCGTGACACCCAGGCGCACTCGCTCTCCAGGGCCATGCTCGGGCACCCGCACTACAAGCTCGAGCGCTTGAGGCCGGCGCGGTTCTAGGGAGAGGGCCGCCCCGGTCGACGTGTGCGGTGCAACAAGAGCTGGGCGTGTGCGCGCGCGATAGAGCCTGGAAAGCGTGATCCAAGAGGCGCGACACCGGTGAGGTGAGCGCGAGCCTCGGGAGTCACGGTACCTCGCCGGGTCGTAGGCGAGGGGAGCGGCTTGGTCGAGCATATGGAGGGACGAGGCGAGCGGGGAGACGGTTCAACCTATGCTTCGGAACGGGAAGCTCTTGGTCACGGTCAGAGGTCGGACGACCACTTGATCAGGCGCAACTTTGTCGACGTCCCTCGCTTCGCCACGTCGACCCAGCTCAGTCTGTCTGGCTGCAGCGGGAGTCAGCGTCCAGCTACCCAGACTTCGTCCCACGTCATGGCCAAACGCCGTACGAGTGTGTCCACGTTCTCTTCTGTCATGCCCCACCTGCCACTCACCTCAACCTCCCCTCTCGCGCACCCGACAGCGGCCAAGGCCCGACGCAAGGGTGCAGTCAAGCCTACTCTTAGGCCAGAAGCTGCCGAGACCACCCGCCGAGTCGCCCCGACAGTCTCGCTCCCAGGGTCCACTGGGTCAGCCAACATGATCGAGCCGAGGGGACGCAAACGCCCGCGCACGGCCTCGAGCGACAGCGACTCGGGCAACGAGCACTACGACACGGCACCGTGCACGACCCCAGACGCAGGCAGCAGCTCGTCCTTTGTCGACGCCCTCAGCGCCCCTCCTCTCCCCACCTCCCCGACCTTGAGCGGCGGCGACCCCCTCTCGTCCCTCCCTCGTCGTCGTCACCCTCGCCTGCGACCTACATCGCTCGCAGACCTTCCCCTCGACATCCTCGAGCGCATCGGCGAGCTCCTCCTCCCCGTTGTGGCGCCTGTCAACGCGCACGGCGAGCGCACCGGGTCGCGCTCGTGGGTCGGCCCAGCCACCGACGTCGTCAGCCTCAGCTCGACGTGCAGGGCCGCATGGGTCGCGGCGAGGCCCCTCGTCGACCGCGTGTTCGGCGCTGATGGGCTGACCAAGGGCATGGCCTACTCGGACGAGCAGCTGCACGCCCGCCTCGAGGCCATCGCGCTCGACGACGACGAGTTGCGCACATCGCCCTCGACGCCCGCGAGCAGCATTCGTCACTGCTACGTCGTGCTCCCCATGCACATGCAGGACGCATGGTACTACCGGCGTGATCACAAGTCTCGCCTCACAGGTCAGCTGTTCGTCGACAAACTCGCAGGCATGACGCGCCTCGAGTCGCTCGCGATCGTCTACGGGCGAGAAGAGCACGTCACTCTCAGGTCGCCTTACCAAGTCGCGACCCTCCCCGCCGAAGTCCTTATCGCCTTCACCAAGCACCCGACGCTGCGCGAGCTCTACCTCTGCGGTATCGAGCTCACGGCATGGCTCTCGGCCGGCGCCGTCCTCCGCGAGGCCCCTAAGCTGCCACCCCAGCTGCGCACTCTCACGCTCAACACGTGCCACGACTCGGCGCTCCTGCTCGTCACGCTCGCGCCCTTCGCGACGCAGGTTCGCGTCCATCGCGACTTTGCTGCGGCGCCGGACGTCGAGGTAGACGGCTTCTGGGACCAAGACGTGTGGCGCCGTGTCGAGGAGGTCGAGATTGTGGGCATGAGCGGGATGCAGGGGCGGCCGCTGCTGGACCACTGGCGCAGCGAGCTCGAGGTGCGCATCCTTTCGTGGCAGGCCTCGCTACCCGGCACTCTCCCGCTGACACGCCAGACAAGTCAGCTCCTTCGCACCATTACGCCCGCTCCATTCATCCCCCTCCGTTCCCTTCGACTTTGCGAGCCCTACTCGCTCTCCTACGTCCGGTCGACCCTCCTCCCCGCCATCGCCCACCTCCCGCAGCTCCGCTCCTTCACCATCTACGTCTGGAACTCGCGCTCGTTCGGGCCGGCGTTGCTCGGCGAGATTCACGACGCACTGCCGGAGCTTGAGGAGCTCGGGGTCGCGGTCGACTCGGCGGCGCTGACGTGGTGGCGGGGTACACTGGTGCGACTTTTCATTCGTCCCCTCTTGTCTCATGCGACTTTGCAGAAGGAACACTGACGGAGACTTCCCGCTATGCTTGCGCACGCAGAAGTCGTACGCCGCCGAAGTCTCGCGCTTCGAGCACCTCCGCACCTTCACATGGAACTACAGCCCCGTGCGCAACCCTTTCCCTCCACGCCGCCCTCTACCGCCTCCTCGCTGACGCGACCCGCCTCTCTGCACCTCCGCCCCACACACAGTACGCCGACCTCGACTTCGCCGCCGTGAAACATTTCACCCTCCCCCTCGCCACGCGCAAGCTCCTCCCCTCGCTGCCCACCCTGCGCGCACTGCGCTGGTTCGGTCACGAGACGCACCTGCGCCCACTCGATGACAGCTCGGACGACGACGACGCGAGGGAGTGGGCCTGGAGCGACGACCCGGCCGTGAGGCCCGTCACGCTCGAGTGGATGCGGCGCGCGCTGGAGGTTCCTGCGCCGGCGAGAAGGCGCGGCGCGCACGACTTGTCGTCCTCGGCCGGGTCGACCGATGCGCCCGAGGATCTCGCCCGCCTCGTCTTCGACGACGGCGACAGCGACAGCGACGAGTCGAGCGACTGTGCCTTCCTCCCCTCGACGTACCACCACGGTCGCGGCGCGGCCGTCTCTGCCGCCAGCGCTGCAATCGCCGCAAATCTGCGCGCGGGCAAGCGGGGCGCGAAGAAGAAGCGGCGCGGCTCGGTGCGGGAGCTGCTGGTTGCGGCGCAGGCGGAGGGGGACGGTGCGGGGTCGGTGAGAGGGGGAGACAAGGGAAAGGGACAGGGCAGGGGGAAGGGGAAGGGAAAGGGCAAGAAGAGGGTGAGGTTCGTGCTGATGTGGAGCGAGGACGAGCGGGGGCGGTGGCGAACGGGTGAGGAGGCTTGGTGACGGGCCGTGAGGAGGAGGCGCTTGGTTACGCTCCTCGTCGATGTGCAAGGGCGGTTAGTCCATCTGTCATGCGCGCCCGACTCGATCGAGGGCAAGCGAGTGGCTGGATGAGCGAAACCCAGGCGAGCAAGAGCCGGTCCTGCCAGCGCTGGCCTTCCCAAGCTCTCCTTCTGCTCGAGTCTGAAGAGCAAACGGTACAGAACGTGGGGTGTGTTGCAAAGCTGCAGGGTGCACGGGTGATGCGCGGCGAGGAGAGAACCAAGCGAGAGACGTATAGGCTACAGAGGGGAAAGTCGAAGGGGGGTCCGGGAGCGCACGAGAGGCTGAACAAGCGGGGAGGCGGGCGGCAGGAGACGGCGAGGACGAAGGGCGAGTGCTTCACACACCGCGGCGGTCAGTCTCGCCGCGGAGGCGCCGCGCGAGCTGCATGTCTGCGTGCGAGCACGAAAGGGTCAGCAGCGCTCGTCGGGACGCCCAAACGCGCGCATGCGACGCACCTTTGCGCTGGATGGTGACGCGCTTGGCGTGGATGGCGCAAAGGTTGGTGTCCTCGAAGAGCGCGACGAGGTCTGCGAGCACTGGCTGCGGGTTAGCAAGGAGGAGGGAAACGGCGAGGCCAGGGAGCAGGCGAGCGGGCGGGCACGAGAGAAAGAGGACTCACAGTCCTCGGCCGCTTCTTGGAGGGCCTGGAGCGCCGACGCCTGCCAGCGGAAGGGCTCCTGGACACCGGCATTACAGATCTCACGAACGAGCCGCTGGAACCTTTTGTCGACAACCGTGGTCAGCTGCGCCACGCATTTCCGGTTGGCCTCGAGAGAGAGAGAGAGCAGGGAAAGCACGCACGGGAGCCTGCGGATGAGGAGCTGGGTGGACTTCTGGTAGCGGCGGATCTCGCGGAGGGCGACGGTGCCGGGGAGGTAGCGATGCGGTTTCTTGACACCACCGCTCGCGGTCGCGCTGGGCGTCTTGCGAGCTTTGGGACCGGCGGCGGGGCCCTTGACGACCGACTTGTGCTTGGCCTTGACTTTTGTGCGGGACATGTCAAGCTGGTGGTGAGGTGAGGAGGAAGGTGTTGAAGGAGGCAGACGAGGAGGGGGGGGNGGGTCCGAGGACGGCGTGGGGCGAGGCGGGGCAAGCCTTTGTCGGTCTAGTGAGCTGAGCAAGGTCTGTCCCGAGTTGCGCGCGTGCAAGCAAGAGCGAGAGACGAGCAGCGCGAGAGGGGAAGAGGAGCAAGTTGCGCGATGGCAAGGGAGTCGTTCCTCGTTGACATCCTCGACTCGGCTCGGCTCAACACTCAGACGCGTTCGCCCGAGCGCGTATAGGCACTCCTGAGCACAGCACCGAACCCTCGCACCCTTCGGGCACGCGCCTGTGCGCGGTCGAGCAAGTCTGCTCGAGCCCCTTAGTCCGTCCCACCCTCCCCTGGAGTTCAGTGGCCTCCGGCCGGCCGCAACTTCTTCCTGCGACCCACACTGGTGTGGCACGGCTTCGAACCGTGCTCGAGCTCTTGCCGTCTGGCTTTGGCGCGCACAAGCACGCCCCACCCGTTGCTCGCCTCCGTGCAGACCGTGGCGAGCCTCCTCCGCGAGCGCTCAACGACGCGCCCGGCGTACGCTAGCGCGGCTCGTCCTGGACGCCTCGTCCTGCAGCAGCGCAAAGTGACCTCAACCGCCTCGGATCCGCGACCTGCGCGCGCCATTTTGGGGAGGTGACAGGCGCAGGACGCCGCGGGTCGACGGCGGCGCGATGAGAGCGTCGGAGGGAGGCGCGCACGCGGAGTGCGGTCGGCCTGCGCTGCTCGGGCACGAGAACGGAGATGACCCGATGCGAGTCGTGCTCCAGACCCTCTGCCAGCGATGCCTGCAGAGGGGAGGGCGCGCGCGCACGCCCAGTTGTCGCACGCGACCGTCGTCTTGCCCTCCTCAACCGCCCGAGACTTGCTGATGTCGACCAGGCGCTTGCTTGTTCCGCGCACGAGGTGGGGCGATCTGCTCTCGAGACAACCCAACCTCGGCGGGTGGGCACTCGGACCTTCGAGACAGCGCCCGGTTCCGGAAGGCACCTCGTGCTGCCGCTTCTCGGACCTTGTCCCGCGATCTCGTCGGCCGGGACCTGGTACACTCGTTCGCCTGGTCCGCTGGGCCACCTTGTCTCCCTTTCTTCCTCCTTCCCCCCAATCCCTCACTGCCGCCTCCGCCCCTTCCTCCCACCCAGGGCGTTGACCGCCGACCGCCGCGACCAGCCCACCCGCTCCTTTCATCAGCTCTCTCCGTTCATTTGGCCTCGACTCGTCCTTCTCTCGCTCGACACGCTCCACTCGCGTCGATATTCAACCGTCAACGACGACTGGGCCGGTCCACTCGTTCGCTTCCTCCCGCTCCTCGACCTGTTGGCTCGGCTCAGCGACACCTCAACGCACGTCCGTCCTGCTCTCGACGAGCGGCCTTTCCTGCATTCGCCACTTCTCTACATCCGTGGGTCTCTCCTTGAACGTCAGCTACGGAGGCTTAATGCTGACAGTCTTCTCCGCGCCACAGGTCCCACCCAGCCCTGGCGGCTTTCCCCACGCACTTCGCCTCGACACGGTGTTTCCCATGGCCGACGCATCTCCGCACACCCCCCTGCCCAGGGACACACACCCTGACGCGGCCTCGACGATGGACGTCGACGACTACGCCGGCGAGGTCGCGCTCCTCCGTGCCTCGCTCGCCGACCTCGCAGGCCAGCTCGAGGCCGAGAAGCAGCGCGTGTCGGCTCTCGAGGCGCAGCGCCGCGCCGACGAGGAGAAGGTCACGACACTCCGCTCGATGGTCGAAGAGTCGCGCCGTGCGCTCATGCGCCTGCAACTCGAGGCGAGCAGACGCCCCAGCGACGCATCTCTCGCCGCATCTCGCCGCGGCTCGGTCGAGCAGGAGTACACGTTCCCGCCACGCCGTCAGTCGCTCTTGTCGGCTGAGCGTAGCGTCCCGCGGCGCCGGTCGTCGCTGGGCCTCGTCGCCATCTCTGGCTCTCCCGTCGAGAGTCCGAGCAGCCCCAAGGAGGCGGAGGCATCAACCCTCGCCGGTCTCGGCTTCGCGCTCGACTCGCCCGCTTCGGCGCCTGCAGCACTTGGTCCTGGCCCTGGCAGTACCGTGTCTCGCCGCGGCTCGACGGCGACGCCGCTCGCGCGCTACGCCCACCGCCGCGGCTCGGCCAGCATCGCCGTCATGCCGCAGGACGACGACGACGCGCAGCGCATGAGCCGCCTGCGCGAATTGCGCCTCGGCGTGCACTCGACCAAGATTGCCTCGCGCCGCAGCTCGTCCGTCTCTGGCCTGCCGGATTTTGTCCAGCCGGGCGAGTTCGAGATTGCGCTCGAGCGGCGCTTGGCGCGCCGCGTCAGCACGGCGTCCAGGCGAGGCTCGTGCGTCGGTGCGAACGGCGGCCGAGCGCACTCAGAGGGCGACTCGCCCCTGTCGGCCAACCTCAACCTCCTCGGGCGCAAGGACTCGCTCGCGGTCTTCGAATCGTGGAGTCGCCGCTCGTCGTTGGTCAGCTCGGCCGGCCCCGAGTCGGACCACTCGTCCGGGGGGCCGCTCACCGACCTGCGCCTGCAGCTCGAGGGCCTCAAGATCCAGCTCGCCGAGGCAGAGGAGGGCCGCCGCGCCAGCGAGGCGTGCCTTGCCGCCCTGCGGACCTACCTGTCGTCGTCCGAGTCTCGACGCGACAACGGCGACACCCTCCCCTTGTCGCTCCCTCCGCTCCCGACCGACCGTTCCGCCGACTCGCTGGGCGACGCGACGCCCTCCGCCATGCCCTGCCCTCCGGCGCCGCGCCAGTCCTCGCGCTGGTCGATCCCGCGCCTGTCCTTCTCGCTGCCGAGTCGCGAGTCGGGCACCCCGTGCGACACATCGCGCCGGCAGTCGGACGCGTCGACCACTTCGGCGACGACCCTGCTCGACACGCGCGCGACGCCGTCCATGCCCTCATTTGGCGCCTTCTCCTTCTCGGCGCTCGTGTCGCGCTCGGCGGCGACGACGCTCTCGGCCGACACGTCGCCGCGGATGCAATGCAGCCGCTCGAGCGACACCTCGGCGGACACGTCGTTCCCTGTTGAGCCGTCGCTGCTGATGCGCTCAACCTCGTCGTCGTCCGTCTCGCGCGAGGGCGGCAGCGGACACTCTTACTCGGCGTCGATGGACGACGGCGCATCGACTGCAGAGTCGGTCGCGCCGTCGCTCGTGTCGGACCGCGACTCGTCGTCGGCGTGCTCGGCCTCGTCCTCCCGCTCGAGCTCGCCCGTCCCGAGCATGCCGCACCTCGCCCTTCGCACCCGCGACAGCACTGAGGGGACCGAGTGCACGCAGCGCCTGACGGTCGACTTTGCGGCCGAGGAGGCCTCGCCGCACCCGTTTGCGCTGTCCGAGGGGTTCGGCCTGGGGCTCTCGTCCGACGCCGAAGAGGGCGACGCCGTCGTCGAGGCGGCGAGGATGCCCATGGTCAAGGAGAGCTTGGTCGCGCTCTCGAGCGCGTTGAGGCAGGAGCGGGCGTGACGAAGGTCCGGCCAGTCCGTGTAGCAACTATCCTCTCTCTGACTCTCCTCGGGCTTTTTGTGACATTCCTTGTAGCGCTAGTCTTGCTCGCAACTCGGTTTCTTCGACGCACGCATGCAGAGAGCGAGGCGAGCGTGGAAGAGGAAGGGCGGCGGCGGCTCTGGCTCGGGTCAGCTCGGGAGGGCGGCGCTCTCGAGGCGCTGGACGGTCGAGCGACGGCAAACACAGTGCAATGCGGACCTGCTGCGTAGTCCCAATCCTCCCGACTCCGGTGCACAAGCTCCCTCCTATCCTCCCAACCTCCGTCCCTCCTCCCTCTCCTCCTCGGCGCGAGGTAAAGAATGTCGGGCTCGATGTCACCACCCTCGCCGCGCTTGGATGCGAGCGAGGATTCCTATTCTAGCGTAGAGCATCCTGTGCTGATCTTGGGCGGTTCAGGAAGGGGCCTCCTGTCTGAGCTGAGGAGGTGCCGCAAAGCCGCCCGACGAAGTTGGAGAAAAGAGAGAGAGAGAGAGGAGCGCACGCGCGCGAGGTCGAGTGTAGCGTGCGAAACTCAGTACTCGGGGCCGAAACTCGCACCTCTCCTCGAGCCCTCGCACCTCACAGAGCCGCCTCCTCGCCCCCACACGCTCAAGATGCTCCGCCTCGGTGCACGGCGCGCGTTGCCGCCGCGGGCTCTCCTGTCGCTGCGGCACCAGTCGACCCAGCCGCTGCCTCCCCTCCCTCGCGCCGAGCCCGTCGTCGTTCCCCTCCCCGCGGCCGCTGCCGGCCCTCCCCCTCCCCTCCCTCCTCCTGGCCCGGGCCCCCAGCCTGCAGCAGCACCCGAGCCTACTCCTCGCGTCGCACCCGAACTCCCGAGCAAGCCGCCCACGCCGCCGCCTGCACCGCCTGCGCCTCCCCTCCCGAGCCGGCCCAGCGGACCTGGGTTCGGCAAGCGCTTCCGGTCCCTCTTGCTCTCGTCGGCCCTTTTCCTGGGCACTGGTGCCCTTCTCGTGTATGCCTACGACTCGCGCGCGGGCGTCCACCGGTGCGTCGCTCCTTCCCGCGTTGAGCACACTGGACTGGCGGAACTGACCGCTTGCTGCCCCCACGACCACAGCTGGCTCGTGCAGCCGGCCTTGATGGCGCTGACCAAGGACGACCCCGAGCTCGCCCACGAGCTTGCCGTCAAGATCCTGGCGAAGAACGTCGGCCCGGTCGACTGCGGTGTCGACGACGAGCGCTTGGCCCTCGAGGTGAGCAGTCTCCCTTTCTCGCTGTAACCGACTGTGCGTGCTGACACTTGACGTGACCCTACACAGGTGTGGGGCAAAAAGTTTGACAACCCGATCGGTATCTCTGCCGGCTTTGACAAGCACGCAGAGGCGATCGACGGCCTGTTCAACCTCGGGTTTGGCTACGTCGAGGTTGGCAGCATCACGCCCGAGCCGCAGGTGCGCTCCCCTCCCGCGTGTACTCGACGGCGAGACGCTTACCACATGCCCCACTGCAGCCTGGCAACCCCAAGCCGCGCGTCTTCCGCGTGCCCGAGACCGAGTCGGTCATCAACCGCTACGGCTTCAACTCGGAAGGCCACGACGCCGCGCTCGCCCGTCTGCGCGCACGCATCATCGGTTTTGTCAACCGCTACGCCAGCCTCCTCCCTCCCGACCTCTTCCCCTCGACGCCCGAGACCCACGCCGCCATGGACAACTTTGACCCCGTCCGCGCCTTCCTCGCTTCGGAAAACGGCGCAGGCGCCGCGCCGGCCGACGCTGTCGACATGCCGCGCAGCCTGACTCCGGGCAAGGTCCTCGGCATCAACCTCGGCAAGAACAAGGTGAGCGACCCGGACTCGATCGACGACTTCGTCAAGGGGGTCGCTTCGCTCGGTCCCTACGCCGACGTCCTCGTCGTCAACGTCTCGTCGCCCAACACGCCCGGCCTGCGCAACCTCCAGCGCAAGGGCATGCTGAGCGAGCTCCTCGAGGGCGTCGTCAAGGCGCGCGACGCACTCCCCGGCAGCGTCAAGCCGCCCGTGCTCGTCAAGGTCGCGCCGGACCTCGACGACGAGCAAGTCTCGGACATTGCGTTCGCGGCGCAAAACTCGGGCATCGACGGCGTCATCGTGTCCAACACGACCATCTCGCGCCCGGCGTCGGCAGGGTCGTCGCCCACGCTGCAGGAGACGGGTGGCCTCTCTGGCCCGCCGGTCAAGGCGCTCGCGCTGCGAGCCCTCTCGGCGCTGTACGAACAGACGGACGGCAAGATCCCGCTCGTCGGGTGCGGAGGCATCTCGACGGGCCAGGACGCGCTCGACTACGCAAAGGCCGGCGCGAGCCTCGTCCAGCTCTACACTGGGTTCGTGTACGGCGGCGTGGGCCTCCCGCGCCGGATCAAGGACGAGCTCGCTGCGCTGCTCGAGAAGGAGGGCAAGGCGTGGAAGGACGTCATCGGGAGCGGGCGGGTCAACAAGGCCGCGCCGGTCCCTGCGCCTGCAGCGGCTGTCAGCGACAAGGCTGACGGGCTCGGCGAGGGCAAGAAGGCGCCGGCGAACGAGGACGAGTTCCACAAGGGCCTGTCGGAGGCCAAGAACGAGCTCGAGTCGCTCCTCAAGGAGCTCGCCGGCGTCGAGAAGGTCCCCACCGCAGGCGAGTCGGCCGAGGCTCCCGTCGCGGCGCCTGCACCCTCGCCCGCTGCGGCAAAGGCGCCGGAACAAGCCGTCGCGGTCCCGGCGCCTGTCGCCGAGTCGCTCCCGACCGAAACCGCCGCCGCGCCGGTCGCGCCTTCCCCTGCCTCCTCGGACGCCCCCTCCGCCACGTCCGCACCCTTGTCCTCCTCGACCCCGCGCATCGTCTCGACCGCCCCCGCGCGCAAGATCGACGAGCTCCCGCTCGCCATCCCCGCCCAGGCCGTCCTCGACGAAAAGGCCATCCGCGAGATGCTCGACCCGGCCGCGGCGCAGGTCGCTGCGGGCTCGGCGGCTGTCGACGAGGCAGGCAAGGCGACCAAGAAGGACGGAGAGGTGGTGGCGGCGGTGCTCGGTAGCAAGGACGAGTTCCCCGAGCCGAAGAAGGAGGACTCGAAGCGGTGGGTGTAGCATAGACCGCGCCCGCGCGCGCGCAGAAAAGGACCCTCTTCGCAGTGCTCTCACTTGTTGCGTGCGTGCGAGTCTAGGGTGAATAGCAACAACAGGGCGGGGAGGCGACTCTACAAGGGCTGGACTCTGTCTCGTTCTCCGCTTTGTTCCCCTCCCTCTGCCACGTCAACTTGCTCCCTCTCTTCCACCTCCCCCACTGGCTTAAGCTCCTCTGTTGGTCCATCCGCTCTGTGCCCACCTGTGGCCTCGCCGCGCTCGACAGCGTCGAGATGCGCGAACGGCCGCTCAGACCTTTCGAGCGGGCTCACCGTCACGCTCAGGCGTCTCGCTCCTGGTGCGCGCGGCTCGCCGGTATCTGCGGCACCCCACTGCACGTCCCGCAGCGCTGGGCCCGCGCTCGCGTCGCCCTCTCCCGCCGGCGGCGCTGCGCCGTCCGCCTCGACGACGCGGGCGTGCGCCACAACCGCCAGCGTCGGGCTGGACTTGGGGTTCGAGATGCTCGGAGACGGCACGGGGCGCTCTGCGGCGTCGTGGCGGAAGAAGGCGCGGAGACGGGCGAGGCGGGTTGGTCGCTGAGGGGGTTGGACCGAGGCTTGGGAAGGGTCGAGAGAGGGGCGGTGCGAGGTGAAGACGGAGAGGCGGCGTACGTCGAGGGCTGTGCTCACAAGGCGACGAGGTCAGCTCATCAGACTCGGAAAGGAGAACGAGGAAAGCGAGAGAAAGTGGGGGGACGCACAGCGACCGAAGGACCCGCTGCCGCTTCCCCGTCGCAGGGCCGACCCGATCCCGTCGAGCGAGACAATGTGCCGCGTCAAGGCATACACCGTGCAGTTTGCCGCGCCCGACAAGGTGAAGATCGCGCCGGCCGCGAGCGCGATCTGAATCGACCACTGCTGACCGGCCATGGCCGCGCACCTATACACCGACAGGGGCAAGATAGTCGCGACGTACGTGCCCGGGTAGACGAGCATGACCTTGGCGACGGAAGCCGTCCCAGTGCTGAGTGAGGCGTCGGGCCCGAGCTGTCGCCGCTGCCACCAAATGCGCGTCGCGATGACCGTGTAGAGGAGGCAAGTGACGGCGGCCGTGACAAAGACCCAGAGGTAATGCAGCGTGAGGCGCTCGGACTGGTACGCTGCCGTGATCCAGCACCACCCACCGACGTTGCCGTAGAAGGGGAGGCGGCCTGGCTGAGGGGGGTACCTGGCGGGCCCTGCACCGGCAAAGGCGCCAGAGCAGAGCCAGGCGAGTGCGATCGCGCTGAGGAGGACGCGGAGAGAGGGTTGGAGCTTGAGGACGATGATGACGAAGAGGTTGGCGCAGATGATGATGGACGAGAAGGCACTTCCGATGTCGCCGACCTGGATGAGGACGGCCTGTGCGATGCAGACGTGGGTCGGATGTGCCGGCGCGGGGACGCCGCCTTTGATGAGCCACTGTGGGAGCAGTTCCTTCCAGGGTCAGCGGACAGTGCCACAGAGCAGCCTTGGGACGCCGGGAGCGAGGTCTCCGAATCGCACGTGATAAGTCAGGCTGAAGCCGAGGGCCTGGCACAAGTCTGTCGAGCAGGGTCACAGGGGTCAGCTCAGTCACTCGGGACGAGAAAGACAAGAGCGCACCGCCAGCGAGCAGGCTGATGAAGGCGACCCCATGCGACGAAGCGAGGAACCTCAGTGCGCGCGTCTCCTTCTCGACGCGGCCGGCCCTGCTCCTCGCGCGGTACCGCCACAGGAGCGTCGCAATGTAGGCGAGCAAGCTCGCGAGGAAGACGAGCGAGACTGTCGCCGCCACGGCGACGGCGATCATGCCCTGGCGCTTGTCGCCCAGGGGGACCCACAACCCGGGGTCGACGGCGAGGCGCTGGGGTGGTCGTGCAGGGAGCCATCGGGACGAGTCGTCGGCGTCGTCGTCGCCGAGCGCCATGGCGGCCGCCCGCAAGCGCTGGGTGGGCCCGTCAGGGACCTCCGCAAGTCCGGTGGGGGGCTTGAAGACGATCAGGCGACCGATGTGCCGGGCCAAGTTTGCGCTTGTGCAGGTGCACGTGGAGCGAGTGTGAGGTCGATGCAGGGGCGTGGCTGGTAGTGATGACAGAGAAGAGGGCGCGCCAGTGGCCCCCAGGTGGTCCCTGTCGAGAGCCGAGGGAACTGAGAGATGAGGAAGAGGGGAAGTGGGGAAGGCAGTCGGGCAAGGGGGTCTCGCGAACCCCTCCTGGGCCTGCTCCCCAACCGAACCCTTGATTGCGCCCGCCCGATAGGCAAGCCGAGCCCGCCAGCTGCTGCGAAACGCACGGCGGAAAAGTCGCAACAGAACCGTGCGCGCGGCGGAGCGTACAGCAGGCTCAGGCGCGCGGCGGAGCGTACAGCAGGCTCAGGCTCGCGGCCACGCACGCATGCAGGGGCAGCACTGACCCTCCCGTCCCCGCTAGGTATCAACTCGAACAAGCATCTTCTTCCACCGAGCACGGATACAGTGCCCGCGCTCACCCCGCAGCGGGCGCCGACCTCGCCGCCGCCAAAACCCCCGCCACCCGGTCCGCCTCGTGCTGCCTCGCGAGCTCCGCGCGCGCCCTGTCGGCCGCTTCGAGCTCTTCGAGACGCGCGGGCGGGTCGAGGAGCTTGACGCTGTGCGGGATCGCGGCGCAGCAGGGGGTATGAGGGTCAGCCCTGCGCAGGGAAGAAGCGCCCCGAGCGGAGGGAGCGGGGCACGCACAGGATCCGCGGCGTCTCGAGCCAGTTGCGCCCACCCGACGCGCGCTCTCTCTTCCAAATCTCAGTCCAGAAGTACCTGTGTGCCGCTCGAGGGGTTCGTCAATGCTGTGCGCATGAGGCACGGCGCAGAGCAACCGAGCCCATTGGAGCAGGGTCCGCCCGCTCGCTTGAGGGGCGCGCGGTACCGCTCGTCGCACACCCCAGAGCAGAAAGAGAGGAGAGGGAGAGGGGGAGAGAACCGCAACGCACCACCAATGCCCCGCCGCGATCCCCAACAAGTCACTGACGATCACGCCCAGTCCCCAACCGGGCCCCGAGCCCGGGCCGCCGCCGCCGGAGAGCGCCCACGAGAAGAGGCACAGTGCGTAGGGGAGGTACGGGGCCGTGATGGTGATGATGCCGAAGAGGGAGAGGCGCACGAGAGGGTTGAGGCGGGACCAGAGGTAGACGAGCTGGGGAGGCGGGTGGGCCGGCGCCGCGCGAGTCTGGGGGCGTCAGTCTCGGGGTCCGGAAGGGGGACAGACTGACTGTTTTCTTTCACGCACAGTGAAGGAGAGGGGCGAGGAGAGGAAAGGGGAAGTCGACAGCGGGCTTAGGATCTGCGCGGGTGAGCAGTGCGCCGTCGGCTCAAGTCAGTCGTCAGACAGCAGAAGAGCGAAGGATTCGTCGACGCACGAGCAACAGCGTGCAGCTGACGATGAGGAGCCAGACGTAGTCTGCCCTCCGGCCGTGGAACGCCGACTCTTCGAGCATTTTGGAATAGCGCATGCTGCAGGGCAAAGACGGGTCAGACCCCCGTCCGGCCTCTGCGTTCAAGCGCTGCGTAGGGGAGGCAAGAGCTCGAAGCAGGCACGCACAAAAAGAAGAGGTGGAAGAAGAAGTCGAGGCTGAGCGGGCCCCAGTACAGAAAGCAGGTCACGAGTCGCCAGACCTGCGTGGACAAGGCCGTGCGAGCTCAGCCCCATTGTGTGTTCTCGTGGCAGAGAGGTGCTCGAGGACAGCAAGCAGGACGGGCTGCGCACCTGGCCGTGTTCGATGGCGCTGCGCCAGGTGAAGTAGAGCTGGAGCGGGGTCACAAAGCCGCATTGCTGCGATAGGTGGGTGGGAGCATCGCGGTCAGCCTTGAGAGCTGCCCAAGCCCAACAACTGTGCGCAGGAGAAGAGAAGGACGGACGACTGCGACGCTGGTCCCGACTGCCCCGCTGAGTTCGGGTCCGGGAGCGAGGTCGGTCAGCGCAAGCTCGTTCTGTGTGCGGGTGAATGGCAGTGGTGGCTCACAAGAGGTAGGCCTTTGTGACGGGCGGGATGTCTAGGCCGTCCATGGATGGATGGCGCTCACAGGCGACGTCGGCTTGCACGGTGCACGAGCGAGGCGGTGAGGGCGACCGACGCGTCACCACTGCCCGTCTACGAGGCCGTCTGACTCGCTTGAAGGACGAGGCGGTGCAGTGAGAGTAGCTGAGCGGTTCCACAGCACCAGTTCCGCAGCCAGAGCGAGTCGACGAGAGAGAGGGATGCGGGGGAACGAGTTGATCTCGTCGCTCGCTGGTTCCGCCCTCTTGCTCTTGGCCTGCAGGCGGTGTTTACCCCTCGAGCGACGCAGTGTGCACGCTCAGACCACCCGCCCGACACCCCTGACTGCATGTCGCCCGACCTGCCCGCTCCCTCCCCCTCTGGCCCCTCCTCCTCCCGCCCTCTCACTCCCACGGCCGCAGCCTCGACGCTCTCGCTCAAGCGGCCCCTCTCGTCCCCGGCTCCCACCCCCTCGGCCCCAAAGAGGGCAAACTCGGAAGACCTCATGAGCTCCGACCACGAGGGCTCCATCGGCGCTTCCCGCCTCAACCTCGCCTCGACCCCGGACCGCACGCCTGCAACCGGTGACGACCCAGACTCGACCCTGACCGCTCCTCCCTCGGCTCCGCTCACCCCGCCGGGCGACAACGACCTGCCGCCCGCCTACGGTGACCAGGCCCGGGACGAGCAGGACGAGGGGGAGGAGGACGCCGACGCACAGGGCGAAGACGACGACCACCTCCCGACCTGGCAGCAGGCGTCGGCCTCGTCGTACAACGGCATCGCGCCCCAGAACCAACTCATGATGGTCGAGGACGTCAAGAACTCGCCCCTCGAGGCGGGAGACTCGTGGTACCTCGTGTCGCGCGCGTGGTACCGTCGCTGGCAGACGGCGTGCTCGGGCGTCGCCGCGTCAAAGGACGTCGACGACGAGCTCACGCCAGAGATGGTCGGCCCGATCGACAACTCGAGCCTCGTCGCCGAGGACGGCGTCAGCTTGCGCAAGCCCCTCACCGTCGGCGTCGACGTCGAGGTCCTGCCTGTCCCCGCTTGGCGCTACCTCTGTGACTGGTGCGTCTCTCGCTGACAATGTGTCGTTGGCTCTGATATACTCACACCGACCACTGCGCGTAGGTACGGCCTCACTGGGCCCGAGTTCGAGCGCGAGGTCATCGCGACGGGCGGCATCGGGTCCGAGACGATCGAGTTCTACCCTCCCTCGTTCACGTTCTTCCTCCTCCTCCCCTCGTCGTCCGACTCGTCCTCTGTCTCGGTCCCGACGCTCGAGCACGCCCCCTCCGTCCAGCTCGTCTCGTCGACCCCCTTCTCTCAGCTCCTCGTCGCCGCCCTCGAAGCCTTCTCCCTCGAGCCCTCGCGCCCTTGCCGCCTGTGGCGCCTCCCTCCCGCAGGCGACGACGTCTCTTCTGCGTCCGGTCCAGCCTTCATCTTCGCCGACAAGCTCGCCGAGTCAGGCGTCGAGCTCCTCTCGCCGACCGAGATCCCGCTCGACATGACCCTCACGGACGCGCTCCTCGCCGACGAGAGCACGCTCCTCGCGCTCGAAGTCCAGTCGGAGCAGCGCGAGTGGGCCGTCGACGCCGAGGCGGTCATTGCGCGCGTGCGCGCCGCAGAGAGCGACGACGCCCAGGCGCCCGAGGCAGGCGAGGCCCACAACGCCCAGCTGCTCCCCGTTGCCGCGTCCACCGCCAACGGCGCCCTCGCCGTCGATGGTGTCGAGAAGAAGAAGCAGCACGGCCTCTTCTCGCACGGGTGGTCGAGCGGCCTGCACAAGAGCAAGACGCCCGGAGGCGCCGCGCCCCTCGGGCCTGTCGCGCCCGCTGCTCAGCAGCCGTCGAAGCACGGCCATCACCATGGGGGGCTCATGGGCGCCATGGGGGCGCTGCACGGCGCGCTGACGAGGAGCAAGACGGGCGCGGCAAAGGGGCAGAGGGGCCTCGTCGGGCTGCAGAACCTCGGCAAGTGAGTCCGCGCGAGCTCAGGATGCTTTGGCCGCTTCTTTTGCTCGAGCCTTTCGTTTGGGCGTGCGCTGATGGTCCTGGATGCCACGCCCTGCAGCACCTGCTTCATGAACTCGGCGATCCAGTGCATGAGCAACACCAAGGAGCTCCAGGAGTACTTCCTCTGTGCGTGTCATCTAGCCGAGTTGAGCACGATGTGCCCTCGACCTGACTCGTCCGCACACCCTCCGCAGCGGGCGTCTACCGCGACGAGCTCAACCGCGACAACCCGCTCGGCATGCGGGGCCAGGTCGCCGAAGCCTTCGGTCAGCTCATCGAGCGCCTGTGGCACGGCTCCGGCTCGTCTGTCGCGCCGCGCGAGTTCAAGCAGGCGCTCGCGCGCTTCGCGCCCCAGTTCAGCGGCTACGGGCAGCAGGACTCGCAGGAGCTGCTCGCGTTCCTGCTCGACGGGACGCACGAGGACTTGAACCGGATCAAGGTCAAGCCTGCGACCGAGGCGCCCGACTGGGAGGGCGGCGGGGACAAGGAGCTCGTCGAGTTGGCCAAGACGTGCTGGGAGCAGTACAGGAGCAGGAACGACTCGGTCATTGTCGACCTCTTCCAGGGCCAGTACCGCTCGACGGTCGTCTGCCCCGACTGCGACAAGGTGCGTCTTTCTGCAGTTCTGACTCGGCTTTCTCTCTCTTGAATGCTCACCTCCGAGCCCGTGCGCATCAGGTCTCGATCAAGTTCGACCCCTTCATGTACGTGACGACCAACCTCCCCGTCACCAAGAAGTGGACGGGTCGTGTCTTTGTCGTCCCGCTCGACCCGGCGCGTGGCGTCCTCGCCGTCGAGGTCGAGGTGCCCAAGTCGGGCACGCTCAAGACGCTCAAGCAGGTCGTCGGGTCGCTGACTGACCTCGACCCCAAGTGCCTCGTCCTCGCCGAGGAGTGGAAGGGCAAGTTCTACAAGGAGTGGCACGACGACGAGAACGTCACGGACGTCAACACGAACAACGACAAGCTCATCATGTACGAGGTGGCCGCGCCGTACGCCCAGCCTCGCCCGCGCTTCAAGCGCGCCCCTCCCCCCTTGGAGCCCAACACGCCCGTCCTCCTCCCGCTGTCACACCTGCAGCACCCGGCCCCGTCGCCTTCCTCGTCCTCGTCGCACTACGGCATCCGGCACCACGGCGAAGCGTTCGGCTCGCCCCTCGTCCTGTCGCTCTCGCCCGAAGAGGCGACGAGCGTCGCGGCGATCCAGCGCGCGGCCGCGAGGCAGTACGCACGCGTGTCACGCCACGGTGACGAGCTCGTGAGCTACGTCGAGAGCTACATTGCCGAGCTCGAGGCGCCGGATCAGGAGCACGTGGCCGAGCCGGAGCAGAAGCAGGAGGGCGCTGCCGAGGGCGCGATGGAGGTCGAGCCCGCCGCTACGCCTGTCGAGCCCACGTCGACCGAGACGTCCGAGCAGGCGAGTCTCGCGCCGGCCGTCGAGCAGCCGCAGCAGAAGGAGGACCTCTCGAGCTCGTCGTCGTCGCTCCTCGTCCCCGGCGCGTCCTCGTCGAACCTCTCGACCCGCCCGCTCACCCCAGGAACAGACATGTCCGAGTCGTTCGTCAGCGCGCCGACCTCGGCGCCCTCGCCTTCGCCGTCGCCCGCGCCGGCCCCGACGCGCCGCCGCCGCCCGCTGTTCCGCCTCGAGGTGAGCACCAGCACGGCGAACGAGGGCCGCATCCCGTTCGAGCAGCACGTCGGGAGCACTGTGCCGCTTGAGGAGCGTGCGGAGCGCATCGCCGCGTTCGCGAGGCGCGAGGCGCAGAGCGAGAAGGCCCCGCTGCAGCAGCGGGACGAGGAGGACGTCGACATGTTCTCGCCGAACGCGGCACGCGACGCGTCGGCGGCTGAGGCGGCGCCCGCTCCTGCGCCGGCGCCGGCCCCGGATGCTACGCCGTCCCAGCCCGAGGAGGCGCAGGAAGAGCCGGTCGCGCCGCGCCCGATCGTCGCGACGGGCCAGGCCCTCGTCGCGCACTGGGACAACGAGGCGTTCGAGTACTTCTTCGGCCCGACCGCGGCCATGTGGGAGCCGACGCAGACGGTCGTCGACCCTGCGCTCGCGGCGCGCAGGGCGCAGGGCCGCGGCGGGGCCAAGAAGGTCATCACGCTGTCGGACTGCCTCGGCGAGTTCACCAAGGAGGAGCGGCTCGGCGAGGACGACATGTGGTACTGCAGCGCGTGCAAGGAGCACAAGCAGGCGACCAAGAAGGTCGAGCTGTGGAAGGTGCCCGACGTGCTCGTGTTTGCGCTCAAGCGCTTCTCGTCCAGCCGGTACTCGCGCGACAAGATCGACGACTTGGTCGACTTCCCGATCGACGGGCTCGACCTTACCGAGTGGGTCGAGGGCGACAAGGTCGAGAAGAGGCTCGCGGCCGAGATGGGCGATGCGGCCCCTGTCGTGGCCGAGCCCGACTCACTCACGTACGACTTGTACGCGGTTTCGAACCACTTTGGCGGGCTCGGCGGCGGCCACTACACGGCGTTTGCCAAGAACCACGAGAACGGCCGCTGGTACGACTTTGACGACGTGCGTTCCTCCTCCTACTGCCCTCGTGGCTTGGTCGCCCTCGCGCGAGTCGTCCTCCGATGCTGACTTGGCCGAACTTCTCCCGCTCGCAGTCGCGCGTGTCCGAGATCAGCCCCGACCGCATCAAGTCGTCTGCCGCGTACCTCCTTTTCTACCGCCGCCGCACGGCGCGCCCCATCGGCGGCGCCAAGTCGCGCGAGCTCGTCGAGTCGGCCGTCGCGTCGCAGCAGGCCTCGGCCGCCGCCTCTGACGCCGGAACCGAGGACCTCCTCGTCGGGCCGTCGCCCCTCGGCGGCAGCATCGGCGGCGAGCAGCACGTCCCCGGGGCGTTCCCGAGCCCGCCGGGCAGCGCCGAGCCCGGCAGCCCGAAGGACTTTGGCGAGTTTGACGACGGCGGCGGCGGCGACGCGTGGGTCGACAGGCCGCTCGAGTTCCCCGGACCGGGGGCCAGCATGCAGGGGCCGCCGCTCGAGGAGGGCGGTGACGACGACGACCTCGCGCCGCCGCCTCCTGCGAGCCCGGCGGTGCAGGACATCCGGCTCGAGCACGCGGGGGAGCCGCTCGACTCGATCGAGTGAGTGCTGTGAGGACTGTCGTCGGGAGCTGAGTCGCTTGTGAAGAGCGGAGGCCGGTTGGCACCGTCGGGTTGTCCTAGTCACGAGTCTTGTCTCTCTCTTCCTCTTTCTCCCTCTGTCTCTGCATCTCTTTGGCCCCGGCTGCTCGCAAATCCAAAATGGACCACGGCGTTCAAACTTGATTTGTACCCATTGAGGGGGCCTCGTCTATCGAGAGTCAAAAGGAGAGGAGGGCAAGGCAGCTCACGCCGAGAAGTCAATGGTGCGGCCCTCGCGCGAGCTCTGGGTCGCGACCTCGATGACCTTGATGACGAGCGCCGCCTGCTCGGGCTGGACGATGAGCTTCGAGGGGTCCTTGGCGAGGAGGGCGTCGCCGACGTTGGAGAACCACGAGGCGTACGAGCCGGGGAGCGAGGTGATGCTGCGGGAGAGACAAGCACTCGTCAGGTCCTCGATGCACGACACAGAGCAACAGCGAGCGAGAGAGGGAGAGTCGCGCACGCAGCCGGCCCGCCCTCGAGGCGGTACAGCGTTCCACTCTGCTCCTTCGGCTCGACCGCAAAGCCCTCCTTGCTGACCGCCTCCGGCCCTCCAGCCACAAGCTGCGCCTCCTGCGCGTCGACACCCGTCTTGACAAACGACGCCTGGGTGCCCCGGACGCGGAAGCGCGGCTGGGGCGCCTCGAGCGAGAGGATCGAGCCGCGCGCGGTCGCGAGGAGGGGGAGCGAGCGGCCGGGAACGGAGGGGAGAGCGTCGTAGTGCAGCTGGATGTGGAACGAGTCGGGGACGGTCGGGACGCCGATGAGGCGCGAGTTGCGCACGAGGCCCGTGATGCGCTGAGGCGGGCCAAAGAGGTCCAGGATCTGGTCGATCTGCGGGCGGAAAGGGGGTTCAGTGGGTAGCAAGGGGGCACAGATAGAGAGACACGAGAGGACGCACGACGTGCGAGCCGAGGTCGTACGCTGCGCCGGCGCCGGGGATGTCGGCCTCCTTCCACTGCTTCGCATTGAGGACGTTCTTGTACCGGTCAAAGCTCGACTCGAACTCGCTCAGCTCGCCAAACTCGCCCTTGGCGAGCAAGTCCTTGAGCGTCAGGAAGTCGGCGTCCCACCGGCGGTTCTGGTATACGGCGAGGACCAGGCCCTTCTCGTGTGCGATGCGGGCGAGCTCGTACGCCTCTTGCGAGGTGGGCGTGAACGGCTTCTCAACGACGACGTGCTTGCCGGCCTCGAGGGCCTGCTTGCAGTAGGCAAAGTGCTCGGCGTTGGGAGCGAGCACCCACACGGCGTCGATGTCCTCGGCGAGGGCCTGCTCGAGCGTGTTGACGACGGTGAGGCCGAGGTGCGGGTACTTGTCGCGGGCCTTGCTCTTGTCCGGAGTGGCAGAGCGTTCGACGACGACCTTGAGTTCGAACTTGTCCGGGAGCGAGAGGACTGCGGCGAGGACAAGAGGTCAGGCGACGATTGGGTGGGGTGCAAGAGAAAGAGAGAGAGACGGAAGCGAGGCTGACTGAAGGGGATGTGGAAGACGGTGGCACTCATGCCAAAGCCGACAACGGCGACCTTTGTCGGGGCCATGCTGCTTGGATCCGGAGAGGAGGAGTGGGGAGGGTCGGAGAGCTGATGAGGAGGCGCACGAGGGCGAGGGCGACGGCTTGTTGGGTCGGAGCTGGACGTGGACGCTTTGTGGATCCTACTGAGTGATCTCGTCGAGTCCTCGAAGCAGCAGGAGATGGTGGGAGACAGGAAAGAAGTTGACCTCGGACTCACGCCAAGTTGGCAAGGTGTTCCTCCCGCCATTCTTCGGTCTCAGCAGGTGGCAGATCGATCTCTGGACCCTGCTCACCTCAGCAGCACTCTGCAGCTGCGCGTACCACCCCAAGTGGGCGCTTCGTGCCGCTGTCGCCGCCCCCGCCCAATGGACCCTCCCTCGCCTGTCATCCTCGGCAGCTCAAACGTCCCTTACTCGCCCTCGAGCCCAAGCCCTAGCGCCCTCGTGCGCTCCCCAGACGGACAGCTTGCCGCAGTTGCACGCGGCGAGATCCACATCTTCGTGCGTCGCCCCCTTGTTCCCTCCTTCCTCCAACCCCCACCTCCGGCTCACATCGTCACCCTTCCAACGTGCAGACCCCAGCGCTCGGCTACACAGACGCAGCCAAAGCCATCAGCGCGAATGGCGCGCTGGCCTCGTCGGCAGGGACAAAGGGCGGTGCCGACGCGCTCGCCGCAGCCAGCAAGGGCAAGGGGCGCGAGGGCGAGATGCCCATGCTCCGCTCGACCATCCCCGTCGACAAGCGCAACATTGTCAAGTGGGCTGACTGGGCGGACGGTGCGTTGCTGTGACCCGGAGAGAGCAGGAGGGGCGACAGGCCCTGACGGCGACGTCCGCGCAGAGTACGACCTCGCGCTCCCTGCGGGCGCCGAGCCCTTCTGGCGCAGCGCAACGTGGTCCCCCTCGGGCATGTCGGCTCTCGGCGGGTGCGTTTAGGCGACCATGCTCCTCCCGTTACCGGTTCGCTGACCTCGAGACCCGTCCTGACAGCTGCATTCTCGCCACGCTCACAACCAACGCCGAGGTCCTCCTCTTCGAGTCGCCCAAGAATGGCGCAAAGGGAGAGTGGTTCGAAGTATGTCGCTCTTTTGGCGGGGGATCTCCTCAGGCCGCGACCTCGAGCTGACTCAGGACCTGCGCAGACGGCCGACCTGACCTCACTGCTCATCAACGAGATCGTGACAGACCGTGCGTCCCGCCTGTGCTCTGTCTTGGGCCGTCGACTGACAGCTGTCTATCTCCGCAGACTCGAGCAAAGCTACAGCAACGCGCACCATCCGCCGCGAGCTCGTCGCCGAACTGCTCCAGTGCCAGACGTCCTGTGCGCAGTCTCCATCGTTCTTTCTCAGACTGAGCATACATTGACTCTAGCGTCCTCGCAGCGCTCGCTTGGTCGTCAGCCATTCCTGGCACTGCCCAGGACCTGTCGCTGCTCGCGCTCGGGCACCGCTCTGGGGACGTCACGCTCTGGCAGTGCGTCTGTCTCGTTGCCCCGCTCTTCATTGGCATTCCGCTAATCCCGAGCATGCTCAGGCTCGACGACGAGCGTAGGCCAGTCCGCGTCGCGCGCTTCAGGCCGCAGGACGAGACGAACGTGCTAGGCGCGCTGCGATGGTCTGACTGGACCCTCTCGACCGCTAGTGCGTTTCGGACTCGCTCTCTCATTGAATTGCCACTGATCTGATCTCGGTGACCCCGCAGAAGACGACATCGAGACCGCAACGGCCCAGCTCGCCATCGCCGACGCCGACGGGCGAGTCTTTGCCGTGCCCGTCTCGCAGGCACTCAACATCAAAGCGTCTGTGGGCGCCAAGCGGAATTATGAGCTGGGGAATGCTGTACGAGTCGCGGACGCGGACGGGAGAGCCGCAACGCAGCTCGAGTGGGTGCCAACGGGAGGCAAGGTCCGTCGTCCGCTGTCTTCCTGTGCGAACGAGACGCTCACCTCGACACTGTCGCAGATGCAACTCGCGTACACAAAGCTTGGTACGGCACACCTCGCACAGCTTACGGATGCGCAGGTCGTGCATGAGTGGGAGGTCGAGCTCGAGACGGTTGGTGGGGAGCAGTGGATGGGGGCGACGAGCTGGGCGCCCGCTGCAGGTGCGCTCGCTTCTAGTCCTGCTTCGTGGATGATGAGAGTGTGTGACTGACGATCGAGCGTGCACAGGCCTGCAGTACCTCCCCTCGCGCGATGCGCTTCTCGTAACGCTGTCCTCCGGCTCCTTCCACCTCCTCCACCTGCCCTCTTGCCACTCCTCTCCCCTCCTACACGACACGATGCTCTCCTCTACCTACACCTCTGCAGCGCGCGCCTGCTTCGTCACGTCGCTCGAGCGCGCACGGCAGCACAAGGACCGCTTCAAGGCCGAAGGGCACGGCGCCGTCACGCGCCGCGAGGGCGCAAAGGTGCTCGGGGTGGTGGCACTCACCAGTGGGAATGACGACATGGACGTCGCGTGGGTCTTCGAGTACGTCTCGTTGACATTCAGGCTCACGGGGGAGAAGGGCGCGCGCTAACGAGGTTGGCCGGACAGGACGACCCGCCCGGACGTGTTTGCGTACCGCACGCCCGCCGACACGCGCACGCACTTTGTGCTCGCCAACCTTGCCGGCGCTGATGGGCCAGACGGGGTCCTCAGCGCAATCGACCGGGCGCTCGCTGCGCCCAAGAACGGTGCGCACTCTTCGCTGCTGCTTGGCCTACACGGACATCACTGACGCCTCGCACGGGCAGTGCGTACAAACGCGCCTCTCGCGACGCTCGGCCCGCTCCTCCATGCCCTCGCAGCGCACATCCGCGACCCAGCGTTCGTCGCCGCCCTGCTGCTCAAACTGCAGGCTCTGCCAGTCCCGCCGGCCGTGCCTCCCGCCAGCGAGACAGCGTTCGAGGAGAAGCTAGAGGCGACGCTGAATGCTGATGAGGGGCTCGGGCGGGTCAGGGCGCAGGAGGCGCTCGCGAGGGGACTGCTGGTGCGCGGCAAACCCTCTCTCGTATCGGGCGCCCCAGTAGCTGACGACTCGCCCCGCAGAAACATCGCGCTGTGCTATCTCCCGAGCACGACCACCTCGCAGTGCTGGCACAGCTCGGGCTCGCGAGGCAGCTCATCAAGGAGACACTCGGGCGGCTGACTGCCGTGCTCGGCGCGACGCCGCTCTCTGGTGCGTCCGCCACTTTCCATTTTTCCAACATCGTCCTGAAATCTGCATGATCCTAGACGTCGAGCGCCCCTACCACGCGCGCCTCCTGCTCGCCTCGGCATCGCTCTTCCCGCCCACGCCTACCGACCCGGCCGCAGAGCTCCTACCCGCCGACGCCCTCGCACAGGCGTACGAGGCCCGCGAGGCTACCTGCCCTGCGTGCAAGGCGCACGTCCCACTCGCGAATGTGCGGTACGCGTGTTGCGAGAAGGGGCACCAGTGGGGTGCGTTGCTCCCCCTCTTTCTTTCCTCGCTTCTCTCTCGCCCTTTACTCGCACCTCGTCCTGTTGACATCGGGGTGACTCACGTGCGCCCCACACGACCCGCAGAGCGCTGCTCCCTCTCCCTGGCCCTCATCGCCAGCGTCCAAGTGCGCACCTGTTCGTCGTGCGAGCGCAAGGCGCTCCTCCCCGACGCGCTGCGCGACCTCCCCGCGGACGGGCCCGTGCGGAGGATGCTCCAGGCGGCAAAGGCGTGCGTCATGTGCGGTGGGAGGTGGGTCAGGGTGCGGTAGCTAGTCCAGGCGCTTGGGCGCATCCCGCGGGAACGAGGGCGCCGTCTCCGGCCTCCTTCGCGACACCGCCTCGCTCCTTTTCACGCTGTCAACTCGGCCTCGTTCTCGTCGAGGTTTAGATCTACTGTTCGCGATGAAAGATGCGTTTCGCAGCAGACCCACTCGAGGCACCGGTGTTTGAGCGTCATCGCGCGGTGGTCGTTGCCCCTCTGCTGCGGAGAGGGACGGGCTATGATAGAGCGCGTCAAACTTGGGTCCTCGCGCAGCGCAGACAAGTGTGTGGCCGGCCGAGATGGCTGTGACGCGTCTCCGGAGCGCTCTGGCCACGTAGTTGAAACTTGACATGGCACAAGACGCGCGTTTGGTCCAGGCCGCGGGCGTCGTGGGCAAGAGGACCGAGCGGCGATTGAAAGTCGCGTTTGGAGCTCGTCCGGCGTGGAGCACGAGGGTGAGACACCGGGGTTGTGGCCGTGCGATCGAGAGAGAGCGGCAAGGTGGGAGCTTTCCCTCTTCGCCCCCCTCCCTCCCTCCCTCCTCCGTGTGAGGCTGCTGGTGCCACGCATTTGCACAGCCCCAGCAAGCAGAGCTCCCGCCGAGCCGGCACAGGCGCTGCACCCTTGAGCCCTCGCCGTCCTCGCAGGTTCCCCTTCGCACGCTCCTCGCAGTTCGCCTTCTCGGGTGAGTTCCCCTCCCTGCGTCCCACCTCGTGGCCAAGTGCTGACCACTCGAACGTCCACAGCAGTGCCATCTTTACCTTATCTAGACCCGCCTCCGTTTCGTCCCCCACCCGCCGACTCGCCCTTCCCCTCTTCTGCGCCCGGCACCCGAATCGACCACACAACATGGGCCTCTTCTCGCGACCCTCCTCGCCCCTGCCTTGGCGCTCCCCGCACGCACAAGGCTATGACTCGCTCGGCGCATCCTCCGTCGCGACGTCTTTCCTCTCCGCCCTGCGAGGCCGGTCCCTCGCCCTCTGCGCCCTCGCCCTCTTCGCGACTTGGGGCCTCCTCTCCCTCCTGTCGCCAATCTCCGTCTTCCCACTCTCTGCCACAGATGTCGACTCGCGCCCTTTCACGCGCAAGGGCCTGTCGCCGCGGCTCTACCGCGAGCTCGACCAGATCGACCACCGCGCGGCAGTCTTGCGGCCGACAGAGCGCCCCTTTGTGCGCGAGCGCTACCCCGAGGACCCCGTCCCCTGGACGAACGACCCGCTCTTGCCGCCTCGGAGCGAAGGCAGCGAGCGGCGCAAGGCGACGGCGCTGCGCCTCGCCATCGGAACAGAGGACGCGAGCGGCGACGGCGTCTTTGTCCCGCCCGCTTCGCAGCCTGTCGTCGACGAGGACCCTGTCCCAGTGCACGGCATCGAGGTCTATCCGCGCAAGATCGCGCTCGAGCCAGGCAGTGACGGCGTCGAGGAGTACCTCCCCGCGGGCGACCGCATCATGTACGGCATCGTGACGACGACGCAGCGGGCCAAAACGATGAGCCAGCTGTGGACGAGGTGGATGGTCCCCCAGTGGCCGGATGAGGAGGGCACGCCGGCGTGCCTCGTCTTGCTGAGCGAGGAGGAGGAGGAGACGGACGTGCGGGACCTCAAGGAGACGCTCCGCTCGAGGGGTCTGCCGTGCGGGATCCGTAAGGGCAAGTACCAGCGGTACGAGGTCAGGGTCATGTCGATGATCAGGGAGATGAAGGACTACGCGAGCGACATTGGGTGCGTTCCCGAGTTCCTGCGCTCTTGCTCTCCAGTCGCTCGCCTGTCTGTCCTCGACTGACCAGCTCGCCTTTCACAGCCAACGCATCGACTGGTTCGTGTTCAACGACGAGTGCGCCATTCTCCCCTCAGCTCGGTCCCCATGAACGTCGACTGACCTCTTGCCTCTTCTTCTCGTAGCGACACCTTCTGGGTCGACGCGCGCGCGACTCGCCGCATGCTCTCCAAATACGACCCTCACGAGCAGTGGTTCGTCGGAGCGACTACAGAGTCCCAAGTGAGCCTCGAGCACGCGCGTCTCGTGGTCAGCGCACCCTTCGTGCTGACTCCTCCCGGCAACAGAAACAAGCCGCCCAGTTTGTGCGCTTCGCCTTTGGCGGCGCAGGCATGATCGCGTCTCAGGCGATGATGGACGCCACGTACTCTGTCTGGGACGAGTGCCACGACCGGTACAAGGACGTCTTTGGCGGCGACGAGATGCTCACGCGGTGCGCGGCGACGGCGTCTGGCCGGACTGTGCAGACGGTCACGACCGAGGAGAGGGGCATGCACCGTGCGCTCTCCATTCCACTTGGCCGCTCAAAGAGGTCTCGAGCTAAGCGGGTCCGCCTCACGCGCAGAGTTCGACATTCCCGGCGACACGACGGGCGTGCTGCAGGGCGGTATCCCCATGCTGTCGCTACACCAGTGCGTCACTCTTCGTCGTGCTGTCGAGCTGCACCCCAAACTGACCCGGCCTTGCCCTTGCGCAGCTTCATGGGCGGCGGCTGGGTTCACCTCTTTGCGTACGGCTCCCTCCTGCCCGACATGGCGCAGATCGAGCGTGTCCGTGCGGCTGCAGAGTTCCTCGGTGGCGACAACATGTTCAGGCGCCACGTCTTTGGCGCTGGCAAGTGGCTCGTCACGCTCGGCTACTCGATCACCTACTTTGAGGAGGCGCTGCGGCCAGAGGACATGGCCCTCATGGTGCGCTGCTCTCCTCCTCGCGTGGAAACGACTGAACTCCAAGCGCTGACGAACCGTCGCTCTGCGCAGGAGCACACGTGGTACGAGGACTACCCGCTCTCGTTCGAGGACCGGCCGCACATCAACGAGCGCCACGACCCCAAGGGTCGTCCCGCCAAACAGACCTTTTACATCGACTCGACCGTGCGTCAATTCCGCCATTGAGCTACTTCTGCGGGCCTCGCTCACCCTCCTCTCGCGCGCAGGAGGTCGTCTCGCCCAACACGGCCCTCTTCACCTTTGTGCAGGCCGACTCGTGGGACGAGCACCGTACGCTGCCTCTCTCACCCTCGCTGCAGCTTTCGCGCCTCGTGCTGACTTTCCGCTGCTTGCAGTCTCGGACAGCAAGCGCGTCCGCATCAAGCTTTTGTGGGACGGCGGCGACCCGCCTACGCCGACCGCCTCGACCGCGCACGAGCAGGACCCGGGCGCGCTCAGCTAGATCCCTCAGCGCGCACTCTCACAGACTCTCAGTACCACAGTCAAGAACTTATTCCGCAGCCGCATTCGCCGTGCTCTCGCTCACGGCCTCCTTACTTTTCGCCTTTCTGTCCGCGCGCCTTCTCGTCGTTCTTTCGTCTCGAGTCTCGCTTCGTAGGTTGTAGGTCATGCGCAATCAGCACTTTGCACTGTCGGCGGTGTGGGGAGGACCGGGTCAGCGGCTTGTTTTCGAGAAGCTCGAGCCCCCGCACGCCTCCTCGCCTTGTCCGGCTGTCCACGCCGCCTTGTCCGCTTCGGCCTTTCGATGCTGTCTCCTGCGCCCTTAATGAGCGCCTCCTTCTCTGCTCGCGCCCTTCGATCTCTTGCCGGTGCGCCCGTCCGTACTTCTACGTCGGAGACTCCGCGGACACGACTCCTGTCTGCATCGCGTCCGCGCGCTCCCTATTTGCGCCTCTTGCCTTTGCCTCCATTCCTTGCCACGCCTCAAACATGATGGATGCGTACAGCCAGGTCCGCGCGGCCTTGTCAGCACTGGGTCGTGCCCGAAACGTTAGGCGACCCTCTGGACGAGACGATCTCGTCGCCTGGCAGCGCGTCGCTGGGCGTCTGGCGTCGGATCACGCCAGCGGGTGGACCCATCAACAGGTCAGCTCCGTCGTCAGGGAGCTCACCGCCTATGCCGCGACATTTACTGCTGATAGCCCCGAAAAGGTGCTTCCGCTCCTCGCCAAACCGGCAGCTCAAGTTCGCGTTCGCTGACCTGCCAAGGGGCCACGCAGCTCGCGAAGCTCGGTACGGCCGACGGTGCGACGCACTTTCCGACGTTCAATTCCCTGTACGTGAGGGCCTACGGGTTGCCCGGGTGCCTTCTTGGGGCTGTCGAAGCCCTCAGGCGGGTGTGGAGCGACATCGACGCTCCCGCCAAAGAGCTCGAGGACTGGCTCCACATACTCCTTCCGTTCCTCGAGGAACGCGCATCGTCGTGGACCACTGCAACGGTCGACGAAGTGGCCGACGAGCTCCAACTGTACGCGGCCGTTATCCACGGCGGGATGTGGGATGGCCTGCCGCCTCCGGTAAGCATCGCTGAATTCCACCGACCCTGTGTGTTTCCGCCCCCTGACGCCCTTGACAATGCCTCTCTCTAGCTTGTCGACCTCGGCAACGAAGGGTCCGAAACAGAGGCAGCCAAGCTCGTGCCGAAGCTCAACAGCCTCTTCATCAGCGCCCACGCCCCGTCGGCTCGCACGACGCGCACGATGCGCACGACGCGCACGACACGCACAGCCCGCGCAGGCCGCGCTCGGTCCGACTCCCCAGTGCGTTTTCAGCCCTCCGCCTGCTCTCGCGCACACGTACTTAGTTCAGGCGGACTCTGCAGGGTCCAGAGAACAGCGCTGTGCGCGAACGCTCCCTCTCCAAGGCGATGCTCGGCCACCCGCACTACAAGCTCGAGCGCCTCCGCCCGTTCTAGCGGCGGCCGAATCTCCACGTTCCCTGTCCCGCCTCCTAGCTTCTCCGTCCGCCCTTTCTCCCTCTCTGCAACCTTGGGCTTTCGATTTGACCACATTTTCATGTCGTTGGGAGGCAAACGGAGACACCGTGCTCGGACGTGACCGGCTTGGCCTTCCCAAGTCGCCCTTGTCCCGCGACCCCTCCTTTCCTGCAGCGACAGAGAGCTCTCTTCGACGCGCCGCTTCGACAGTACAGCGACCGCAAGAAAAGGGAGACGTACTGTACGAACAGGAGATGTCCGTCCTCCGTCGGCTAACTTGCGTCTCCTCACGAGCGTCCGCACGGACTCGATCTGGCGGGACCCGGGCCCCTGTCTTCGTCCGGACTCGTCCCTCTTTCTGCTTCTCGCACCTCGACCACAGAATGGCCATCAGCGACTGGGAGCTCAGGAAGGTCAAATCGGCCCTCTCCACCGTCGCAAAGGCGTGGAGCGACGGATGCGCCTCGCCCGACGTCCTCAGCGAGTGGTTGACAGCGACTCGGCGCCTAGTCGAGGCCAAACAATCTACCTTGTCGACGTGGGATTGCGACAAGGTCATAAGCGAGCTGAAGGACTTCGCTGCAGCCCTCGAGCGCCGCCCACACGACTTTTGCACCGTGTCGCCCGTCCGTCTCTGTCTCCTTTGGAGGACTGTCCCCTGTTTGCCCCGGGCTGACATCCCGCGTGAACAGTCACAGGTCGCGTACGGTACCGCGTTCGCAGAGAAGTGGTTCTCCGAGCTCAACAAGCTGCATCAAGGCGCTGTGCGTCTTGCATTGCGGCAAACGAGTCTGCAAGGCGAGGAGCTGACGCGTGCTCTGCCTCGCCAACAGTCGGCCGAACACTCGCTGGCGCACGGCGCCCACTCTCAGAACTCTTACAAGCTTCGAAGGCTGCGGCCGTGGTAGCAGGGGACCAGGCGGCAGAAGGGCCGGAGCAGGGCAGTGCGGTGGAGCACGGCGTCGAGACGGTTCGAGGTGCAAAGCGGACGCGTGCGCGCTTTCCTGCTCGGCATCGACGACAAAGAAGCTGCCGCGAAGCGGGTGAGGGCAGGCTGAAGGCGACGCGAGATGGACAGTTGCGCGAGTAGTGGCAGTCTTGCTCGAGCGAAGAGGCATCGCGCTGCCGACGGGCAACGAGGATGCGAGGGACTGCAATGCATACGGGGCCCGTGCAAGAAGACAAGTACAAGAAAGAACGACGAGCGAGCTGCTGAGAGGGAACGACGAAGGGGGCGGGAGGGGAATACCGCGAGACGGACGGGGTATCAAAGAACGGCTGAGTTGACTCACGCCCGCACGGCCAGCATGCTCTGCGCCTTCGTCCATCCTTCCTCGAGCCTGTCCCTCACCGCCTCCACCTCCCTCCTCACACTCTCCGCCGCCCGTCCCTCCCCCGTCGTCCTCGCCCTTTCCGACTGTCCCTCGTAAGCCTTGACGAACGCCTCGCTGCGGTCTACGGCGCCGAGCTCGTCCCGCACCGCGCCAGCCTGCGTCTTGAGCGCGCGGAGCTTGCGGCCAAAGTCAGACGCGAGGGCCGACTGGACTTGGGCGAGGTCGGAGATGGTGGAGAGGGCGGAGAGGAGAGAGGCGGTGAGGGCGCGGAGGGCGGCGAGGTCGTCTTGTGCGTGGGCGAGTGTGGTGGAGGGTGCGGCTGTAGATGAACGCGCGCGCGGGTGAGGAGCACGAGGGGCGGTGGCGTCGACGGTAGCGCCGAGGGGAGATGCAGCTCGCAGCTCGTCGGCCAGACCGTGCTCCTCGACACCGTTGGGCTCGTCGAGCCCGTCCCCGCCCCCATCCTCCTCGTCCTCCGACAGTTCGAGCGGCTCCAACTCCGCCAGCACCGCTCGCCACCCCGGCTCGGTCCTCCCCAAGACGCGCTCCATCTCGCCGAGCTCTCGCAGCTGCGCCTCGCGCTGCTTGGCCAGGTCGTACAGCCGTCTCACGAGTGTTGACGCATGTGACTCGATGATGGGCTGGCGATCAATGTAGTCGATGTTGTCGACCGGGGCAGCTGCGCCGTTCGGGGCAGAAGAGGGGACGTCCGGCGCGGCGGCTGGAGCGGGATTCGCGGAGTGGACATCGACCTCCGCGGTGACATGCTGCCTGAGGTGCCCGAGGAAGACACTCAGCGTGTGCATCGAGTCCTCAAGGGATGTCGCCGCGTCCTGCAGCGCGGCGTCGACCTCCTCCTGCTGCGCCGCCTCCTCTGCCTCGGCGTCGAGGTCGTCTGGCGTTGATCGCCCGGGCGTGTACGACGTGAGGGAAGCGGTCGACGGCCTCGTGCGTGGTGTCCGCCCGAGAGACGACGCGCTCCGCCGAGGCGAGCTGCCGAACGGGTCGTCCTCGTCGCCCGACGGGGCTGCCAGCCGGCCTAACCCTGCACCGAGCGCCTCCCCATCTTCCCGTCGCATCTCCAGCTCATCTTGGTCGCTGTAGTCATCCCCGGACGGCTGCCCGACGCCTGCGCCGTCCTCCTCATCGCTGCCGAGCCCCAACTCCCTCATCAAGTCCCTCTGTCGCTGCGGCCTCGCCGCGCTCGCGAGCTCGTCCGCCAGGCTCAATCCTCCCATCCCCTCCCCCGCAGCGAGCGTCGAGCCTCCCCTCCTCCGCGCCGGGGTCGCAGGCGGGTCGTGCACCACGCGGTCCCGGAGCGTGTCCAGCTCGTCCAGGGCGCCGCCTGCCCCGAGGGCATAGTCAGAGCCGAGCTCGAGCTCTAGGTCGAGGTCTAGGGCGTGCGCGTCGCCGTGCGAGGGGAGCGAGGCCGGGTCGTCGTCGTTGTCGTTGTCCGAGTCGAGGGTCGAGCCGAAGCCGGGGCCGAGGGACGAGGTGGACGCGTGTGGTGCGGGCAGGTCTAGGTCTAGGAATGCTGGATCGAGCTCGTCGTCCATGGCGAGGCGGCCAAGCGAGCGGGAGATAGGGGCGAGAACTGAGCGGAGGGGAGCCGCCGCTCAGTAGTGATGAGGAGACAATCGTGCGTCGCCGCTCTTTCGCTCAGCCGAATTGCGTAGCTCTGCCCGTGGCTCTCTAGCAGGTCCTGAGAAACAAAGCCGAGAAGCGAAAGGAGGGGGACGAGGAGACACCGTCTCTCGTCCACGCCCCTGAGGACGTTGCCGACCGCGTTAAGCACAAAACGCATGGCTATGGCACAACCCCTGGAACCTAGTCCGGACCCAAGACGCCTCTATGCGAGCACCCACCCCTCGACCCCCTCTGCCCACCGCGCGAGCTCCTCGCCCTGGCTCTCCTCGAACCTCCTCCGCTCGGGCACCTTGGTCTGCTCTGCGCCGCCCTCGGCCGAGTCGACCTCTGCGCCGCCCTCGGCAGACGGGACGACGATGCCAAAGCCGCGGCCGCCGACCGTCGTCGAGTACGTGTCGAACCCGGACGAGGCGAGCGCCGCGCGGAGCGAGGTGAGGGCCTCGTCGGAGAAGTCTGCGCCGCGAGGTCCAGAGGTCAGTCGTCTCGATCAATCGAGCGAGGAGGAGGGTAGAAGACACGCACCATCCGGCACGACCGTCACCGCGCACCCGCCCCCGCCCGCCCCCGTCAGCTTGGTCGCGAGCGCCCACGGCTGGGCGCCCGTCGTGCTCCTCACAGCCTCGAGCGCCGCGTGCCCGACCCCGAGCGAGACGAGGTGCGCGTGGTTCTGCTCGACGAGCTGCGACAGCTCTGCGAGCTGCGAGGCGCGCGCAGAGGGCGACGCGGGGCTAGAGGCGAGGAGAGAGTGGGCACGGTCGCTGATGCGCTGGATCGAGTCGAACAGAGGGTTGATCGTGTCGGGCTCCTGTGCGGTCCCGGGGAACATGATCCAGTCAGTCCTGCGCAGCTCGTGAAGAAAGGAAAGGAAGCAGTCCGTCGCCGACGACGCACCTCGAGCTTCCTCCGCGCGACGCCGGCAACGAGCGTCTTCGTGTCCCTCGGCACCTTGGTATCAGTGAGCAAGAACCTGATCCCCCTCGCCGCCGCCGTCGCCGCCGATCCCGCCCCCTCACCCTCCTGCGGCCCAAGCGGCTCAAGCATGCCCTCGCGGCCCTTGACCGCCCTCCGGAACGCGACCGCGCCTCCAAGCGCCGCGACGGTGTTGTCGATCCCAGAGGGCGTCCCGTGGATGACCTTCTCGGCGAGGAACGCGTGCGCGTTGACGAGGTCGGCGTGCGTGCGCGTGATGCGCGCCTCGGCGGCACCGGGCCCGGAGGGGAGCGGGAGGACCCCGTGCGAGTAGAGGAGCGCGCTCGCGAGCGCGACAGAGTACGCCGCGCTGCTGCCGAGGCCCGCACCGATGGGGAGCCCGCTCCGGATCGTGAAGCTCTGTGCGGGGCGGGCGGCGTCCCCGCGCGCGGCGCAGAGGTGCATGTAGAGGTAGAGGAAGGCCTGGGCGGCCTGGACGGCCTTGAGCTGGTCCTGGTGGACGAACTGGTTGGCGAGGAGGGCGAGGAGCTCGGCCGAGGGGACCGTGTCGGGCTTGGGACCCGTCTTGAGCGACGAGAGGGGCGCCGAGACGAGGTGCCACGGGAGGGTCGACAGGTCCCACGACTGCGAGTAGCCAAGGTCTGGGAGCGAGAGCGAGACGTGCCCGTCCGAGCGCGCCTCGGCGAGGCAGTAGCACCGCAGGTCGATCGCACCGGCGATGGCCGTCTGGGGGAGCGGGCGGTCCCCGTCAGCGAACCGCTTGTGGGAACAAGACGCAACAGCGCAGCGGAATAGGACACGCACCACGCCATGCACGACGGCGTGCTCTCCAAAGAGGATGACCTTGCCCGGCGCGCTCGTCATGACCCTCTCGACCTCTGGCCTCCCCGCCTCGAACCTCTGCACCTCCCTCAACCCACTGAGCTCGACCACGTCCTCCCCCGCGGGCCTGACGCGCTCGAGCGTCGCGCGCGCGCCGGCCTCGTCCACGACGCGGACGGCGCCAGCCTCGAGGAGCGCCGCCTCGAGGTCGTCGATCAGGTCCTGCGGGTCTTCGATCCCGACGCAGAGGCGGATGAGGTCCTCGGGGAGGTTGCGGGCCGCGCGCACTGCCGGGTCGATCGAGGCGTGACTGTGAGAGGCGGGGGCGGGGTCAGAGGTGCAAGCACGAGGGAGAGGAGGGGAGACAAGAGGAGAGGAAGGGGACGACGCACGACATGAGGCACGGCATCGAGATGAGCGAGTTGATGCAGCCAAAGCTGACGCTGATCCCCCACAGCCTCGCGCTCCCGACGATGCGCTCACTCATGCCGACGTCGCCCGTCTCAAAGCTGAGGACGGCGCCCGGCCCGCTCGCGATGCGGTCGTGCACGGCCTTGCCCCGGTGGGAGGGCAGGCCCGGGTAGTTGACCTTGAAGCCGAGGGCGTCGAGGTACTGGGCGATGAGGACAGAGTTGGCTTGCTGCTTGTCGATCCGGAGCGAGAGCGTCTTGACGCCGCGCAGGAGGAGGAACGAGTCGAACGGCGACAGGCCGTTGCCGATCGAGTTGATGGTGAAGGCGATGCCCTTGGCCACGTCGTCCCGGTCGCACGTGATGACGCCCGCCATGAGGTCGTGGTGGCCCGAGAGGTACTTTGTCCCCGAGTCGTACACGACGTCGCAGCCGAGTTCGAGCGGACGGCACAGGTACGGGCTCATCATCGTGTTGTCGACGACGACGAGGGCCTCGGGACGGTGCTGGCGCACGAGGCGGGCGATCGTCTCGAGGTCGGCAATCTGGAGGAGCGGGTTGGTGGGCGACTCGAGGAGGACCATGGCCACCTTGCGGGCCGGGTCGGTCAGGAGCGGGACGAGCGACTCGGGGTCGGTCGTGTCGACGTGGTGGGTCGTGATGCCGCCGTTGGTCTTGAGGTAGCCGATGAGGCGGTTCGAGCCGCCGTACAGGTCGTTGCCGGCAATGATCTCGTCGCCGGGCTTCAACAGGCGGAAGATGACGTCGAGTGCGCCCATGCCCGACGTGACGGCAAAGGCGTGGCGTGCGTTGGAGATCTTGGCAATGTGGTGCTCTGGCGGGAGGCGGTGTGAGCGCGCGGGTGGAGTCAAACGCGCGAGGTGAATGGCAAGGGGGACGCACCGAGGTGGCTGCGGGTGGGGTTGCCGCTGCGAGTGTAGTCGTACGCGCCGCCCATGCCCTTGAAGGTGGCCGTCTGGTAGATGGGGACGCTCGACGAGCCATACTGGTCCTTGTGTTGCGGGTCGGGGTTGTCGACGGTGGCACACTGGGTCGCGAAGCGGTAAGGGCGGGCTGTGGGGGGGGGGCAGAGGGTGTGTGTCAGTGCATGGACCGTGTGTGAGGGCAGGCACGGAAAGGAGGGGGAGCTTGCCTCGGAGGAGGCTCGAGGTGAGGGAAGCCGGGTCCGAGTGGGACGACGAGAGGGTGGGCGAGACGGTGCCGGCGGTCGAGGCCATGGCTGGCTGTTGAGGGGAGTCGGGTGAGAGAGAGAGTGACTGTGCAGTAGGGTGTGTGGCCTCTGTGGCAGGGCAGTAGGTGGTAGAGAGGGGGAGCGAGAGAGAGTGTGTCGAGGGACAAGCGGACAAGCACGACATGGTGCGGGGTCTCGGCCCTCGCCTCCCCCGCTCAGACTGAGCTGCACCGCCTTGACCCACTTGCAAGGTCTCCCTCTACACGCTCATACATACTCGTCTCGGGACACGCACCCCAGTCCTCCTAGCTCGTCGCCACCTCGCCTCGTCGCGTCGCCGTCGCCACCTCGTCTTCAACCCGCCAACCCCTCTCTCATCAGTCACCCAGCGCCTCGAGGTCCGTCAGTCTCTCGCTCCTGAATCCCTGAACACACCCACGCACTCAACCTTGACACCCACAGAACCGCACAAATGGCATCCAAGCACAACTCGGACCTGGTCATGTGCAGGAAGCGTCCGTCTCCCTCCCCTCCCTCCCCCTCTCGAGTCGTGTGCTGACACTCGTCCCTCTCACAGAGCCCGGCATCGGTGCGCACCCCGCCCCACCGTAAGATTAGCGAGACTTGCTCACAAGCTGACACCCTCCCACGCGGTCCGAACAGCCATCGGCCGCACCTGCGAGAAGTGCGACGGCAAGTGGTGAGCCGCCCCCTCTCTCTCTCTACTCTTCCCACGAGCTCCTCCCCACTCACTCTCTACCCACACACACGCGCGTGCAGCCCCATCTGCGACTCGTACGTCCGCCCCGCCGAGCTCGTCCGCATCTGCGACGAGTGCAACTTTGGCACCTACGGCGGGCGGTGCATCGTTTGTGGCGGCCACGGTGCGCCTCGCTCCTTCTACTGCTTTCGAGCTCCATGGACAGCGTGCTCACCTCGTCTCATCCGTGCAGGCATCTCGGACGCGTACTACTGCGCCGTGAGCTCCTCCTCCCCCTCACCCCCTCACCACCCCCCCCCCCTTTCCTGTCCCCACGCAGCTGACACCTCCCGCGCTCTTCGCAGGAGTGCGTCCGGTTAGAAAAGTCGCGCGACGGCTGCCCAAAGATCGTCAACATCGGCACGTCGCGGACAGACTCGTTCTACACGCGCAAGGCGGCGGGTCAGTTTGTCAAGGGGTAGCTCAACTCACCCGGTCGGTTCTCTTGCAACGGGTCGCATCGCATTCAACTGGTCGGACGCATGCACGCCTCTGTGCAGTGCACGACGGCGCTCGAGAGGCTCAGCTCGAGGCTCCTTCTGCGTCTCGCCGTCCAACAGGAGGCGCGCTTCACTCGCTCGGCCTCGTCGCCGAGCAAGCGGGTCCGCGGACCTCCCCCCGGTCCGAACGACCTCCTGTCTCTCATCTCTCTCACTCCTCTTCCTGCCTCCTCGACTCACTCACTCATGTCCTCCTCGCCCCTCTCGCACTACGCGCTCCTCTCCCTCCCTCCCTCCGCCACGCCCGAGCAGATCCGCTCGTCCTACCTCCGCCTCGTGCGCTGCGGGTCCTCGCTCCCCGCGACTGATAACCCCGCTGACGCACCACCCTCATCCGCCCGGCCGAGCCAGGCAAAGGACCTGCACCCGGACCGGGCGGCACCAGAGCGGCGACGGGAGGCGACGGAGACGTTTCAGGCCTTGGCAGAGGCGTACAGAGTCCTGAGCGACCGTGCGCTCCCTTGCTCCCCTCCCCTCTCGCACGACCCCTGCAGCCTGCAGGACTGACGCATCCGCGCCTCGCTCCCGTCGCACAGCCGCCCTCCGCACCGCATACGACGCCACCCTCTCCCTCTCCCTCTCCCTCCCCCTCTCCCACTCTGCGGCACGTGCCCCTCCCCCTCCGCCGCGCCACCCCGCCTCGCCGCCGCGCTTCGACCCCCACTACGGCCCCAGCCACAGCTACCGCGCCGCGCCCGACCCGGGCAGCTCCCCCTTCCCCGGGTTCCGCGTCCCGCCAGGTGGGTACCCCTCGCAGCCTGTGCGGGCGCACCCGCCCCGTCACGAGCGCGGCGCGGGGCCGCCTCTTGCGCTGGACCCGCTGCGAGGGCTCGATCCGCGCAGTGACCTGCTCGACTCGTTCGGGTCGTGCGGGTTGGATGGGGGCGGCGGGGGCGCGCTTGCTGGAGGAGGAGGACGAGGCGCGGGCGCGCGGTGGCGCCTGCCGGAGGAGCGGCGGTGGGGCGCGGGGCTGGGGGGCGGACGTGGGGGAGGGGTCGGTGGATGGGACGGATGGTCCGGAGGAGGAGGCGGAGGACGAGGAGGAGAGAGGCCGGGGATGAGGAGGAGGGAGTGGAATGAGGGGTGGAGGGAGGCCAATGGGGAAGGGGTCGTGCGTCGGCGCTTTCTACTCTTCTTTCCGTGGCGGATTCACGACCCTCTAGAAGAAGGCACTGACATGATCCGCACGCAGAGCGTTCAGGGGATGGAGGAGGTCGAGCATGGCGCGGATGGCTCGGTGCGGTGGAGAGGCGAGAGCGTGACGGTCATGTACGGCCCTGTGTGTCCTCTTCTCTCTCTCTCGCCTCGTCATGCACTTGCTCACACCCAGACGTCGCGCAGGGCTTCCTACCGCCCCACCACCGTCGCCCACCCCATCCTGCACCCTACGCGGCCCCCTTCCCNCCCTTTCTCCCTCTCATCCCTCCCGCCCGCGCTCCTCCTCTCTCTCGCACAACCCGCCGCGCCTCCCCGCCCCCTCCCGCCGCCCGCCCTCCCCCGCGCAGCAGCTCACCCTGTCTTACCCGCCCAGCGCGGGACGCACCTCCGCGCACGCGCGCGCCCTCCCGCCGCCACCGCCGCCGTCGCCGCACCGCCCCCCGTGCCGCGCCGCCTCGCCCGCACGGGGCGCGCAGCTCGCGCTCGCGGCGCACGCGCACGCGCACGCGAGCCCTGTCGTGGGGGCGTGGAGCCCGAGTGCGGTCCCGAGGGGGAGGCCGCGCAGGGCGAGCGGCGGCGCGGGGATGGGGCTTGCGCGGCAGGAACAGCAGCAGGGGGTGGTCAGGGCGGACAGCCCGTTGTTTGGGTGAGGCAGCGGGGGGGACAGCTTGGACGAGCCTTGTTGGGCATGCGCGCGGAGGAGAGCAGTGAATCTGCAGAACTCTGTACCCTGTGCAACGCTCCGTTGCGTGTCCTGGGCAGGCCAGCGACGACTTGCGAGGCGTGAGCGGCAGAAGGAAGGCGAGCGCGACGCGGACAGGGCAAGACGATTGCAGTCGTGGCGCACCGGCAGCTCTGCGTAGTACTGGCGCAGGGTGGGGCGCTACGACCCGCACCAGCCGCGGCAGTCGTGCCCCTCCACTCCGCGCGGCAGCAGCTTCGATGCGCAGACGATCGTCCCGCCGATGCCGATCTTCTTCTCCTGACACGCCAGGAAGACGGCCTGCGCGTCGTCGAGCCTGAACCCGTCGCGCCACACCGGCTTGGGCGAGTCTGGCGTGCGCTTGTTGCGCCGGGCAGAGGCGCCGCCGCCGGTGATGCCGCCGCGCGCGACTGCGCACTGGCACACGTTGACAATGAGGCCTTTGAGGGTGGGAGACGACTCGATGAAGGCAATCAAGTCGCTGCTGCTGAAGCGCGTGTGCGAGCCGAGGGCGAGCGTGTCGAGCGAAGGGAGGGCGAGGAGGACGTCGAACGTCTCGGGCCCGACGAGGTCACCCTGGAGGCTGAGGTCGCGGAGTGCGGCTGGGAGCGACGTTGCAGAGATGAGTCGCCCCGGGTTAAGCTCGGCCATCAGGAAGCGCTTGTGCGCCATCTTGCTGTACTTCGACGAGTTGTTCTCGCACGCGCCGAGGCCCAGCGAGAGTTTGAGGTGCTCGACGCTCGGCGGGATCAGCGCGAGGTGCTCCATGATGGACGCCCAGGCGATCTCGGACTCGAGTTGGACGTAACGCAGGCCATCCGCGAGAGCTTGGAAGAGAAGACGGATCTCGATTTTCAGCGAGATGCCATTGATGCAGATGCTCTTGAGGCGGAGACTGCGCGGAGGTAGATAGTCGGTCGCGTTCATGTTGAGTAGGTTGGCGGGCATCCAACCACTGAGGCCCACGAGAGACAACGCCTTGAGGGTTGGCAGGTGGGACAGGTCGCGGCAAAGTGCCGGCGAGAGCTCTCTGGTTCCGACCGTCTCGCCGCAGTATGCGGAGACCCAAATCTCCGAAAGGCGTGGGTACTCAGGCTCGGCCGTGAGTTCCGCTGAGAAGAGGCGCGACGCGAGCTGGCCACCGTTGACCGCTAGCGCGTTCAGATTGCGCAGTCGCAGCAGGATGTCCTTGAAGAGACCGACGCCGATGACGATGTCCTCACTCGGCGCATGTACATCTGTGCGAGTCATCTGAAGTCAGCGAATCCGACGTGACACCAGGCGACCGTCCGTGAAGGAAAGGCAGACGCACCGACGTTGTCCAGCTGTCCTGCCCCCACGTCGTTCTCGTCGAGATCCCCGAGCGCTGCTTGGCCAAACAGCGCACTCCTGGGCAGCAGGCCTCGCTCAGGGTGCCGTCAAGGCGCAGGCGAAGCGCCGGAGGTCGCGTTCCGTCACGAGATGGAGCGACCGATAGAGCGCTCCGAGAGCGAAAGGATGCAGGGCCCGACAGAGCGTCAGTGCGCCAAAGTCGAGAGTGTCGACGTGCTCAAAGATCCGGTGGAGGAGGTGCTGGGGGAGGCGGACGAGGCGACACTGAGCGTCGACGGGTCAGCTTGCGAGCGCGTGTCGTCAGGGGAAGAGTCAAGAAATGGCTCACCGACTTGGGCTGCTTCTTCCGGCGTCCTGTGTGCGAGCTGGCGGGCACCGACGACATCTCGTCGTGGGTGACGCGGGTTGGAGGACGGAGGAGCTGGGCGAGCGGCGGCGGGACCGCACGACTGGATGCGGATTCGAAGCGGTCGTAGCACGCGTAACAAGCGGGTCAAGCACAGCTAACGAGCAGAGGGAGGTGGAGGGGAGGCCGACAAGTTGCGCCCCAGCTACATCTCGGCCGCAGGCTCGCTCTCCTTTCTTATCGCCGCACGCTTGGCGCGACAGGGCGTACTGCTCTCGTCTCTGAACAGACAGCGCACACAAGGCGAGAGCTGGGCACAGGAAGAAGAGATCAGCTTCCCCTCAGCTCTCCTCTCCAACCGCGGCAAAGGTCAAGGGGAAACGACGACGTTGCACTGCTACGGGGAGGTCTGTATCCCGGTAGGTTAAACCCTCGCTGTCAAAAGGCCAGAGGCCCACGGTTGATCGGCGGAGATGGGAATTACCGGGCCCTCGAAGCTCTCCCACCTTGATCCCGCTCTCAAGCCCCCGTCCTCGTCTCACCAGGCCCGCGCCCAACCCCTCCCACGACAGACTCAATCCCCCAAGGAGGAGGCGAATCACGAAGCAGGAAAGATGGTGCGAGCCCTTTGGTGTGGCGAGCCGAGGTCGAAGGCGAAAGCGGGAGGTTTGGAGAGGCGAGGTTGGTCTGCACGCCGCCAGCGGAGGACGAGACACCAAGTCGAGGCGGGCTGACGGTAGAAGGCGTCGCCCGCTCGGTGCTCCTGCTGCAAGACTGGGTGTGTCGCACAAAGGCTCGAGGCCCGTGCGAACCGGGCGTGGTGAGGAGAAGAAGAGAGAGAGGCGAGCGCGCGCCGGCCTGGTTTTGTGCGAGCTCGACCTGACCAGTTCCCCCTGTCACTGGTTGAGCCTTCTCTCCTTGGAGAGGCGCGACTGGCGTCTCGACGCGTCGGGGCGATGTCACCCAACTCACCCGCCCCTCTCCCTTTCCCCTCTCCTCTCCCCTCTCACCCACTCGAGACGACTGCTACCGTCATGAGCGCACGCCCTCGCATGCTCTCTTCGCAGCCCAAGCGCAGCTGGGGCGATTCGGACAGCGAGGCCGAGAACGAGCGCCCCGAGTTTGAGCTGACGGCCGAGGACTGGCCACCCACACCTCCCAAGCCCCGCCCGGCCAAGCCAAGCACCACCACAGCCACGACGAGCAGCACCAGCAGCAGGGCCGTCGGCAGGTCAGGCAGCAGCACGAGCCTCGCCAAGGCGGCCGGAGGAGGAGGGTCGACCACCCACTCGACCGGGTTCAGTCGCGCAGTCGTGTCCAAACCGGCAGCAGCTGCAGGACCTAGCAGGCCACTCCAGGCAAAGCCCTCGTTCACCAAAGACGCGGGCGCCAAAAAGCCCCTCGCCCCCATCTTCCGCACCGCCTCTGCCGGCTCCTCCTCCTCCTCGACTTCGTCCTCGCGTCCCATCACTGCCGGCTCGTCCGCCTTTGCGTTCAACAACCCGGCTACAGCACGCTCAACCGGCTCCGTCCTGCCCGCCAAGCGCGCCCTGCCATGGGAGCAGCTCGAGGAGAGCGCGTCGCGCTCGTCTCGCTCCGGGTCGGCCAACTTCCACGAGCTGAGCGGCCCGGGGGTCGCGAGCAAGCTGCCGAGCGGGATCAAGGGCAAGCTTCTCACGAGCGACTCGATGGACATCAAGCAAAAGGTGGTCCTCAGCCCGGAGCAGCAGATGGTCCTCAAGATGGTCGTCGAGAACGGGAAGAACGTCTTCTTCACGGGCTCGGCCGGTGCGTCCTTTTCGTCTCTGTGCTTTTCAACTCACAGCTCGGTCGCGAGACTGACGGCGAACCACCCCCGCTGCCCCGCTACAGGCACGGGCAAGTCGGTCCTCCTGCGCGAGATCATCGCATCGCTCAAGCGCAAGTTCCGCGGCAACACGGACGCCGTCGCCGTCACGGCCTCGACGGGGATGGCAGCGTGCAACATCGGCGGTACGACGATCCACTCGTTCGGTGGCATCGGGCTGGGCCTGGGCACGGCGGAGCAGCTCGTCGGCAATATTCGCAAGAACAAGCAGGCAGTGTCGCGCTGGCAGCGGTGCAAGGTGCTCGTCATCGACGAAGGTGCATCGCTTGCGCTTGCCACGAGGCGAGGGATTCCGTGCTGACGCGCTGCCCTCCGCCAGTCTCCATGGTCGACGGCCACCTGTTTGACAAGCTCGCCAAGATTGCCGAGGCCATCAAGAAGAACACGCGCTCGAAGACGGCCATCTCCAAGCCGTTCGGCGGCATTCAGGTGCGCCCAATCTCCTTGTCCCTGTCCGCCCCCTCCTGCTTACCGCGCCGCCGTCCCTCGCAGCTCGTTGTCACGGGCGACTTTTTCCAGCTGCCGCCCGTGACCAAGGGCACGAGCCCGACGTTTGCGTTCGAGGCTGACGCATGGAAGCGCTGCATCGACCACACGGTCAACCTGACGCAGGTCTTCCGTCAGAAGGACACGGGTGCGTCGCTTCCTCTGTCGGGCTCACGGACAAGCTTCCTAACCCTCACCTCGCGTGCAGAGTTTATCGACATGCTCAACGAGATGCGCTTTGGGCGCTTGTCGACAGAGTCGATTCAGAAGTTCAAGGGTCTCGCGCGCCAGCCTAGGTACAATGACTCGCTCGAGCCGACAGAGCTGTGCGTCCGCGTCTCTCCGTATCGAGTTATGTGGCTCTGCGCTGACTCAACTCTACGCACTCAGCTTCCCGATGCGGAGCGAGGTCGACCGCGCGAACCAGAACCGCCTCCGCGCGCTCCCCGGCGAGGAGACGGTCTTCAAGGCCGAGGACGGCATCAATGACCACCGCCCGACGGCCGACAAGAGCAAGAACACGTACCTGACCAACTTCATGGCGCCCGAGACGCTCGTGCTCAAGGTCGGCGCGCAGGTCATGCTCATCAAGAACCTCGACACGACGCTCGTCAACGGCACCGTGGGGACCGTCGTCGGGTTTGGCGTGCCCGAGCTGCAGGACAGCGACGATGAGGAGGGCGAGGAGTGGGTCCTCGGACAGAAGGGCGAGCAGCTGCGCAGCGTCAAGCCCGAGTTGACGGCGCAGGAGGCGCGCAAGAGGCAGAAGGTCGCAGAGGGGGTCGCGGCGGGCAAGATCGAGATGGGCCCCGTCGTCGACTGGCAGACCCCTCACGGCATCGAGCGCAAGGTCATGGTGCGCGAGGAGTTCAAGGTCGAGGACAACCAGGGGCAGAAGCTCGCGTGGAGGAAGCAGGTGCGTTGCCCGCTTCCATTCCTGCCAGTCCTTCAGTCTCGTACTGATTCGCGGCTGCACACGCAGTACCCCATCATCCTGTGCGCTTCTGCTGGCTGAACCGTCTCGTCCTGGTCGTCTCGCTGACTTCTGCTCCTCCTCCGTCCCGCCCGCAGCGCTTGGGCGATGAGGTTCGTCCCTCGCACCTGCTCTAGCCCGATGCGCTCGAGACTAACTCATCCTCCACCCCGACAGCATCCACAAGTCGCAAGGCCAGACGATTGCTCGCGTCAAGGTCGATCTCGGCAAGGTGTTCGAGAAAGGTGCGCGCTCGGCTGTCTCCCCTCCGTATTGCCCTCCCTCGCAGCCACTGACAGCAGTGCTTTCGAGTCTTCAGGTCAGTCGTACGTCGCACTGTCCCGCGCAACGTCGCTCGAGGGACTGCAGGTCCTGCGTTTCGAGGCGGGCAAGGTGTCTGCGCACCCGAAGGTCGTCGAGTGGAGCGTGCGTCTCGCTCTCCCCCCTCTGGTCGCGCCGGCTTTCTCGACATACTGACATGTCGTCTCGCCCGCAGCGCTCGCTCCAGGTGCTCGATTGAGTCGTCGCTCGTTACCGCTTTGTCTGCCCTCGCAACCCCGCCTTCGTCTTTCGCGCATGCCCTGCCTGTCACCCGTGTTCTGCCTCGCCATTGCTGCAACGCGCAGCACCGCATGCTTACGTCTCTACAATGGGAGCTCACCCTGGCACGTTGTTGTCCGGGTGCTGCGCGACCTTGGGCTCTCGCCGTCAGCAGCGGCAGCGCAGCGAGAGGCGGACCCGAAAGCGAGGGAACGAGGCTGGCACGTGGAAGAGGACAGCCGTCCGTCTACTCTTGAGCCACGCTTTGGCCTGCGCGGGGCTCATGATGGGCGAGGAGTGCGTGCACAGCCGTGGGCAGGCGGGGTCGACCAGCTGGCGAGAGACGAGGGCGCAGCGCAGAGAAGGACGCGCTCGGGGCGGTGGGGCCGTCGTCGGTCGCGCGGTAGAGCACGCGGACGGGGAGTTGCGCGGGCAAGGCGGCCGGGCCGAGGTGAGCGTGGGAGGAGAGAGAGAGAGCGAGAGGTGGGGAGGAGGGGGTCGCTGGCTTGCCGCATGCTCTCGAGCGGCCAAGCGCAATGGGCAGCGAGTACAAGTGTTACAGAGCACAACGGACCCCACTCAGTACCCGCGGAGAGAGAGAGAGACGAAACGAGGGTATCCAACGAACGCGCGACCGGCCCCTCACCGCGCTCAAGCCGCCGCCTTGGGCTCCATCGACGCCTCGTTCGCCTTGTACCACTGCACGCGAGCCACCGAGAGGTCAGTCTCGAGCTGTACAAGCGCGAAAGGAGGAAGCGAGCGCACGGCGACGGCGCGCTTGATGCCCTCCTCGACGCCGACAATGGGCTCGTACCCGAGGATGCGGCGAGCCTGCCCATTCAACGTCAGTGCGCGATTCTCACGGCGCAGAAACCAGCATGGCACGCACTTTTTCAATGTTGTAGTACCGGTCCACAGTCGAGTAGACAATCTTGCCGCGCGTCATGTTGGGCGTCTTGCCCATCAGGCCCAGCACCGTCTCTGCGACGCCGGCGATCGCGAGCCCGATGAACGCCGGCAGCGGCAGCACCCACGGTGCGACGTGGCCATTGTACGCAGCCCAGAGCGCGCGCGGGAAATCCCAGAAGGGGACGGGTTCGCCGTTCGTGACGAAGAAGGCCTGCCCCGCGACGGGGATGCCGCCCTCGGGGGTGAGGTCGAGTCGGTCCTCGAGTCCGTCGGGAAAGTACTGGTCGTAGCGGTTGCGCGCGGCGATGAGGGCCGGTTCCCCCGACTCGTCGTTCTCGAACGAGGGGTCGAGCTCCTTCTCTGCGGCGAGGAGCGACTCGGGGCGATAGACCGACGTCGGGAGGCGTCGCCGCGGGACGGTGAGCTCGACCGGAGTCATGCGCTCTGAGAGGACAGAGGCGGGCACGGCCTGGCCGAGGCGCTCGGCCGCGACGAGGTGCGCGTGCACGACGTTGTCAACGTAGGTCCAGTCGAAGTAGTTCCGGTTGTTGCCGACCTGGAACTTGGTCTTGCCCGACTTGAGCACGGCCATCATCCCGGGGATGGCCTGGCGGTCACCGGGGCTGGCGCGCGCGGAGGAGGGAGATCCAGTCAGCGTCGCTCCATGACCTGAAGAACGCGTCCTAGCGCGACGCACCCAAAGATGCCGGCGGGGCGGATCGCAACAGTCAACAGGCCGCCCTTGCCGTTTGCTTCGAGGACGAGCGACTCTGCCTTGGCCTGCACCGGGACCACGACATGTGGGGTGGGGGGGTCAGCTCAGGGAACGGCTGGTCCGCGCGGGCCCGTGACAGAAGCAGGAAGGCGCACCTTTGTGACGTTGTAGGCGTCGATGGGGACGTCGGGGAAGGGCATGCGCTCGTCGACGTTCTTGAGGTCGTTGCCGTCGTAGACGGTACCGGCCGACGAGGTGAAGACGAGCTTCTTGACGCCCTCCTGGACGCACGCATCGACGACCGTCTGCGTCCCCTGGACGTTGACCTTTTCGCACACTTCCGGGCCGGACCCAGTCCAGGGCGAGGCCGTGTGGAAGACGGTGGTTGCGCCTGCCTGGCGGACGGCGGTCGAGAGCGAGTCGAGCGAGGTGAGGTCTGCCGAGTAGAAGGACCACTTGCGCTGGTCGCCGGTGAGCTTGTCTGGGAAGTGGCGCTGGACCAAGTCGAGGCTGGCGACGGTGCTCTGCGGGTAGCGCTCGAGGAGCATCTCGACCATGCGGTGGCCCACGAACCCCTCGCCTGCGGATGCGCGTGTCCCAGGGTGAGCGCGCGTTCGACAGGGGTGAAGAGAGTTGGACGAGCTGACCTCCGATGACCAAGTACGTCTCTGGGTGGGATGCCATGATTCGCGAGTGGGTAGAGTCGGGTCAACCGGTCGAACGAGCCGCGTGCACCTCTCGCTCACACCGACGACACCTTGCTCGCACAGACTGCGCCTTGAACTACTCACTTGAACTCGTCCTGCCTCGTCCGCCTTGGGCAACATGGTCTCGAACCTCTAAACCCCCCCCCACTCGTCGCGCCTTACCTCTCTCATCAGCTACGCGCCCTCGTCGTGCAGCAACTCGCCCAGCCTGCGTACGAATCCATCTAGGCTCGAATACCTGCGTCATACGCGCAATTGACGCGCGCAGCCATGCGTGGAGCGACTCGACGAGCTGTGCAGTGCCGACGATGGGCCTGACGACGAACCGCGGACCGGCGCCCTCTCTGGCGCTCCGCTGGCTGAAAGACGTCGCTGTAGCAGCGCGCTTGGTACTCCCTATGGAGACTGCAAGATCGGGTGCGCTCACGGGACAGCGCGTGGTCTGCACGAGCGTGTGCTGGAGGGACGCGCTCGGCGGGCGAGAAAGGGGGATGGCAAGAGGCGCGGGCGAGCTGTTACTAGCGTGTGCGAACGAGCTATACATCATCGTGTGATTGAGAGCGCTCACGAGCCCCTCGAGCTGACTTGCGAGACGGAAGCGCGACTGCCACCTCCTTCACGCCGGGCCGCCCCACCCGCTGGACCTCGCCCCTCATCCACGACCCACTCGTCGCTTTGCAACAAGTCGTGAGCCTTGGGACAGCGCCATGTCCATCCAGGGTGCGGCTCCCTCCACAACCTGCCTTCTCGTCCCCCGTGCGACACACTCACTGACCCCGCTCGACCCGTCGCGACGCCTCCCCGACCCCCAAACAGCCATCGACCGCACGTCGGTCCACCGCCTCACGAGCGGCCAGGTCGTCGTCGACTTGCAGACTGCAGGTGCGGCTGTGCTCCCGCCGCCCTGCTGCCGCCTGCAGAGCTGACCATCCTCCCTCCCTCGCGCCCAGTCAAGGAGCTCGTCGAGAATGCTCTCGACGCAGGGGCGACCTCTGTCGGTGCGTTGGCAGGGCCAGGAGAAGAGCGTCGAGGAGGTACAGACGCTGACGCATGCGGACGACTGGCAGACATCACGTTCCGCGACTCTGGCGTCGAGGCCATCGAGGTCAAGGACAACGGCAAGGGCATTGACGAAGGCGATTGGGAAGGCATCGGTGCGCTCTCTCAATCGCGTTCCTTTCTTCCGCCCAGAGAGGCTGACGAAGACCACGCGCGCGCTCGCGCCCCGCAGCGCTCAAGCACCACACGTCGAAGCTCGCCTCTTTCGCCGACCTCGCGGCCGTCCAGACGCTCGGCTTCCGCGGCGAGGCCCTCTCGTCCCTCTGCGGCGTCGCGACCCTCTCCATGGTGACCAGCACGGCTGCGACCGCGCCAAAGGGGACGACTCTGTCGTTCACGAGCGCGGGCGCGTGCGTCCCACAGAAGAAGGTGGCGCGCGAGCGAGGCACGACGGTCAAGGTCGAGAGGCTGTTTGAGCACTTGCCTGTCAGGCGTAAGGAGCTCGTCAAGAATGCGCAGAGGGAGTTGGGCAAGGCGCTGGCGCTGCTGCAGGCCTATGCGCTCGTCAACACGGGCGTGCGCTTCGAGGCGAGGAACGTCACAAAGGGGTGCGTCGCTCCCACAAGTGTGTGCATATGAGCCACTAATCCGCTCGACGGACCGGCAGCAAAACGCTCGTCCAGCTCAAAACGACGGCCTCGACCTCCTTGCGGACCGCCTTCTCGTACATCTTCTCGCCAAAAGACCTGCCTTCCCTCCTCGATCTCGACCTGACGATCGAGGTCCCGACCGAGAAGAGCGTCATGAAGCGCCTCGAGGACGCCGCGGACGAGTGCGTCGCCTGGGCATCTGCACTCGAGCTCTCCCGCGCAAGCTGACCATCGTCCTTCCGCAGGTCCACCGTCATTCACGTCAAGGGGCTCATCTCGAAGCCCTCGACGGGTCACGGGCGCACGGCGGGCAACCGGCAATTCTTCTTCATCAACGGGCGCCCGTTTCAGCCGGCAAAGGCGCGTCGCCTCCGTGTGCCTCGTCGATGAACACGAGGACTGATCGTGCGCCTCCCCTCACAGGTCGCCAAGGCCGTCAACGAGGTGTACAAGTCGTTCAACGCGAACCAGTTTCCCTGCGTCGTCGCCGACTTTCAGCTCGCTCCCGGTACGTGTTCTCGCGCTCGCACTCGCTTCCGAGCCCCTATGCGCCGTGACTAACACCACGTCGCGCTCGCAAGACGCCTACGACGTCAATGTCTCTCCCGACAAGCGCACCATCTTTCTCCATTCGGAGGGCAACCTCCTCGCCGCGCTCAAGCAGGAGCTGTCGCGCTTCTTTGACCCGCAGCAGGCGCGCTTCGAGATGAAGGAGATTGGCAAGGCGAAGAAGACGCCGGGGAAGGGCAAGGGGAAGGCGGCGGTGGATCAGGAGGACGATGAGGAAGAGGAGGCGCAGTCGACTGGGGGAGAAGAGGACGAGGAGGACGAGGAGGGAGAGGACGACCTGGACGAGCGCCCTCGCAAACGACGCAAGAGCTCCGACGTCGCCGCGCTCGACTCTCCTTCAGGCTCGACATCTCATCCCACACTCGCACCAATGGACATCGATCTCGACGCCTCGTCGCTCGTGCGCGCCTCCTCCGCGCACGCCAGCGCGTCGCCGCACCCATCCGCCTCGAACGAAGCCAACCTCCTCGCCGCCTTCCCTGACGACCTCCCTGACGACGGCGACGAGGGCAGCCTCGCCCTCCCTGATCCGCCCTCGCCTCTCAAGCGCGCCCTCTGCACACAATCGAGCCGCCAGGCGCTCGAGACGCCCCGTCCGCGGTCGCGCTCCCGCACACCCACTGCAGCGCAGCTCGACAGCGGCCACGCGCGCGCCCGCAGCTCGTCCGCCGCACCCGACGAGGCTGCACTGCAGCCCCCGTCGCAGCCTCTCTTCCGCGCCACATCGCCGACGCCTCGCCCGGCGTCGCCGCGCAGCCCGTCGCCACGCAGCCCATCGCCGGCTGTCCAGGCTACAGCATCAGCGTCGACGTCCGGCAGCGTCGCAAAGAGGCAGCAGCTCCGTCAGCCGACGCTGAGCTTCCTCTCCGGTGGGGCGAGTGCTGCCGACTTGCCGCGAGCGGGCGGCGGCGCGAGCGCAGGGAGGAAGGGCAGGGCAAAGGGTAAGGGCGGGGAGCAACCGCGGGTGGCGCTGCAGAGCCACTTGAAGCGGTTCCTGAGGGGAAGTCAGGCCGTGGGGGAGGGTGAGGTCGATGAGGAGGAGGAGGCAGAGGGGACGCTCGATGAGGAGGATGAGCAGGAGCTGGGTGCCGAGGAGCAGGGGGACGAGGAGCAACAGGGAGACGCGGAGGAGGATGGCGAGGTCGCACTCGATGAGCGCGACGAGACGGTCCTCGACGACTCGCCAGGCGACGCCGACAACGCCGACGAGGACGACGCGATCCTTGTCGTCGAGGACAGCTATCGAGCTCCGTCCCCGTCACTCGCGGCACCTCCGGGACCGACGCAGCCACTCGGGCTCGCGGCCGCCTCGTGCGTGTGCGTCCATGGCTCGCAAGAGGAGGAGGAGGACGACGACGACGACCTCGAGATCTCCGAGGTGGCGCCCGGACCCTCGAGCAAGGCTGCACAACCCGTCCAGCCTGCACCGCTGCCCTTCGGCGCCGCGCCCGCAGAGGTCGCTGGCACGGTCGTCGCCGCCGACACCGACCTGTCGCTCGACTTTGCCGCCCTCTCCGCCGCCTGGTCGACCCCCTCTGCCGCCTCCGCCGCTCAGCCCGCAGCCGGACCTTCGTCGCCCCGTGACAAGTCGCCCGGCACAGACGGTGGCGAGCTCGCCGGTGCAGCGATCGGCGAGCGCGAAGACGCAGCCGAGGCCGTCCTCTCCCGCATCGTCAGTAAGGACGACTTTGCCCGCATGGAGATCGTCGGGCAGTTCAACCTCGGCTTTATCATTGCGCGGCGGCGGGTTGAAGCGACGACGTATGGGAGCGCCAAGGGCAAGGAGCGTGCGGGTGTGCCAGAGGACGAGACGGGCGAGACGCACGACGACCTCTTCATCGTCGACCAGCACGCGTCAGACGAGAAGTACAACTTTGAAAAGTTGCAGGCCGAGACGGTGATACAGTCGCAGCGACTCATCGCGTGCGTGCTCCCGTTCGACCCTCGTGTCTGCGCGCGCCTGTGCTGACCCCTCACTCCGAAACGCCCTCCGCAGGCCTCGCATCCTCAACTTACCGTCGGCAGACGAGCTCACGGCGATGGAGCACGTCGACCTGCTCCGGTTCAACGGCTTTGACGTGCTCGTCGACGAAGACGCTGACGTGGGCGAGCGCGTCAAGCTCATTGCGCAGCCCGTCAGCAAGGACACGGTCTTTGACACGGGCGGTGCGTGTCTCTCTTCGCTTGCCCAGGAACCGACCACTGGGCTGACGTCGTCATCGTGCAGACTTTGAAGAGCTGGTCGACCTCATTGGGTCGAGGAGCGGCAACGAGGTCGTGCGGCCGTCCAAGGCGCGGCGCATGTTTGCGAGCCGCGCGTGCAGGAAGAGCGTCATGGTTGGCCGGGCGCTCAACGCTAAGCAGATGACCCAGGTGCGCTCCCACGACGTGTCGACCAGCAGGTCCGGAGGAACAGCGCTGACGACCGAGACGGGGACCAGATCCTGCGCAACATGTCCGGCATGGACCAGCCCTGGGTGCGTCTCCCTCTGCGGCCCCAACTGGTGTCGCTGTCGCTGACGCCTGCAGTCAACTCACAGGCTTGCCCGCATGGACGTCCAACGATGCGTTGGGTGCGTACGGCGAAAGCCCTTCGAGCGCTTTTGGGCCGCACTGACCTCCTCTCGTCTCGCAGCTCGCGAGCCTGTCGGGGCCCTCGGCGGTGTCAGACCCTCGCTTCGACGTGTCGGACCTCTGTAGCGCCTTCGAGTAGCAACCTATTGTCGAGACTGCGCGCCGTGCAGACCGCTTCGTCGACGCATGATGCATGACGGCGCGAGGAGGAGGCAGCAAGCGCGATCGAGTCGGCCCCACTTGCGATGGACTTGCGATGACGGCCGCCCCGCGCGGACTAGTCCTGGCCCCTTTTTAGGCCTGCCACCGCCCCTTGTCCCTCTTCCTCTCCCTCCTTCCCTTCACACACGCCCGTCTCAAGTCTCGCCATGAAGTTCTCGCTCGCCGCCCTCGCCACTTCGCTCCTGGCCGCCGCCAGCGTCTCCGGTCAGTCCTCCCTTCGACTTCCCGCGCGCGGGCCTCCCGCCCCAACTGGCGACACTCGCTCCGACTCGCGCCTTCTCGCGCACGCTAGCGCTGACCCCGCGCTTTTCGCCGTTGATTACGCTGCGCAGCCCAGAGCAACATCCTCTCGAGCCTCGTCGGCGACGCCACGAGCGCCGTTGGCTCTCTCGGCGGCTCGGGCGTCCAGTCACTCGCGTCGAGCCTGGTCCCGTCCGGCGCCGTCTCGAGCGCCGTCGCGCAGGCTACGGGCTCGGGCGGCTCGGTGCCCCCCGAGGTCGCGTCCCTCACGTCGCGGTACGGGTCCATCCTCGGCGGGGGTGCGCTCCCGACGGGCTCGGCGCTCCAGTCCGACCTGGGCGTCCTCACCTCGGCTCTCGCCAACCCCACGGTAAGCTATTTCCTGACGTTGCAGACGCGGATGGCAGCGAGGCAGCGGTCCGTGAACGGAGATGCCCGTCGCGAGCTGAGCCGTCGCCGTCGTTCGCACTTCGGGAACCGGATCCTGACCTCTCCCTCGCCCGTGCCCGCTCCGCACAGGTCTCGTCCTACGTCTTCTCCAACCCGTCCCTCTCTGCCCTGGCCCGCGGCGCGCTCGGTCTCGCCGGCGTTGCTGGCGGCTCGTCGGGCGCCGCTGGCTCGGCCGGCACGCCCGCTGCGTCGTCGGGCGGTTCAGGCTCGGGCGGTTCGAACGGCGCGGGGGTCCTCTCGGCGGGTCTCGGGGCCGTCGCCGTCTTTGCCGGTGTCGCGGCGGGCGCTGCGGCGGTCCTCTGAGCGGGTTCGCCGGGTTCTGCCTCCCCTCCCAATCTCCTCTGCTCTCCCTCTTACCCCTCCCTCGCCTTCCTCGCCCGTACATACCGTCTCTCACATGTCTCTAGCCTTGTCCTCCGGAACACGGACGCGTTACGCGCTGTTGCAACGTGCGCCGACCCCATCCGGTGCTCTGACTCGCATGACAGCGAAGAACCTGTGACCTCTCGGCGCAGACCGCGTCAGGCGCTCAAACGCGCAGTCGTTTCGACCGAAGGAAAATAAGCGCGGTGATACACACAAGCCGCCTCCTTGCACGCTCCCCGCCCGCTCACTCATCCTCGTCCGACTCGACCACGAGCCGGCGCCTCGGCGCCGCCTGCGTCCCCTCCGCCGCATCCGCGCCCGCACCCGCACCCGCAGCAGCGTCGTCGTCGTCGTCGTCGTTCGAGTCGGTCGCGTAGTCGCGCCGCTTCTGGCGGTCCTTGCGGCGGCGGGCGGCGCGCTCGGCGGCTTCGTCGGCCTCTTCGAGCTCTTCGCGGTCGCCGCTGGCTTCTTCCATCTCCCTGCGTCGTCGGAGAGTGCCAGAGAAGTGGTCAGCATGGCCGTGGCGAGTAAGAGAAAGAGAAAAGGGGGCACGGACTCGTCGCTCTGCGCGAGGAAGCCGTCGTCGTCGTCGTCGTAGTCGCGGTTGAGCGGGCCGCTCTTGCCCCTCTTGGGCTGCGACCGGCGGTAGCCGCTGTCGTACCTCATCCCCTCGCCGTCCTCGTCGTCCTCGTCGTCCTCGTCGCTCCCCAAGTCGAGCCCCTCGATCGTCGTCGCCTTCTTGCCCGCCCTCCCCCGCCCGCCACTGCGCGTCGCGCCACCCCCCGCAGCCTTGACCGCCTCCCTCCGCGCCTTCTTCTGCCTCTCGACCTCGGCCCTCTCCCTCTGCTGCCTCGCCTTCTCCGGATCGACCGTCGGCATCTCGGCCTTCTGGGTCCCCCTCCGGCTCGCCTGGTTGCGCCCGTACCGCCCCGCGATGCTCCCCGCGAGGCGCCGGTGCGTCTGACTCGCGAGCGTCGCGGGCCGGAACGACATGGTGCCGTGCACCGACGCCTGCGTCTCGCTGAGGGGCGTCCCCGCGTACGTGTGCCGCGCAGAGAGGTACGTCAGGCCGTGTCCGCGCGCGAGGTCGAACGCGCTCGGGACCAGGCCCGACGTCTGGGGGTTGACGCCACCTGAGCCGGCGGCCGAGGCGGCGCCCGTCGCGGTGAGGGTCGCAGAGTCGTCGAGCGCGAGCGTCATGTCGAACAGTTCCGACCCGAGCTGCAGCGACAGGGTGCCGTCGGACCAGCGCACGATGCGCGCGTTCGACTGCTTGATCTGCGGCGGCCGGATCGGGGGTGAGTCAGTCATCAGCTTCCGACGAACCGAGGGGAGCACGCCGTGTCGAGAAGGAGGGAGGAGGAAGCGCACCGCCTGACCGAGCTCGTCTTTCGTCCAGCGCCAGCGAATGACGTTCTCGTCCGGGACCGTCCTCGGCTTGACCTCGTCCTGACTCGCCGCGTCCTGGCTCTCCTGCTGCCCGCCCGCCGCCGCCGTCCGCCCAGCCCCCTGCGGCACGTCCTCAGGCTCCCACGTCTCCTCGTCGAACGCGCCCGTCGCGACCTGGAGAAAGTGGGGCATGCGCGCGTGCCACACTTTGCCGCCCGCGGGGACGCTGAAGTTGGCGAGCGGGATCTGGGCAATGACTTCCTCGGTGTGGACCATCTGCGCGGCGCCGGGTCCGGCGTGGTCGTCGTCGTCGTCGTACCCGTCGGCGCCGACGGCGTCCTCTTCGTTGTACTCGAGGCGGCGACGGTGCTCGCGCTCGGCAGGGGTGAGGCCGTCGTTGGGGGAGGGGGAGCGCTGGGGCGATGCGGCGGCGGCGGCGGGTTGAGGCGAGGCGGCGGCGGAACCCGCGGCAGCCATGTCCCTGTGTCAGGAAAGCGTGTCAGTGAGTTGACTGCTCAGTAGCGGGGGGGGGAGAGTCGAGCAGGGGAGAGGGGACGCACTCGTCGTCGTCGTCGTCGCCGCCCTCGCCAAAGAGGTCGTCGCCCATGTCTTGGTCCTCGTCGTCGTCGGCGGCAGCAGCAGCCTCGTGAGCGCCCTCCTGTGCGTCCTTGGCGGCATCCTGGAACTGCTGGGGCGGGACGGGGAGGGCGTCGGGGTCGGGGGAAGGGTCGTGAGCGAGGCCGTTGGCGGCGAGGGGCCCGGCGCGGACAATGTCGGCGTCGTCGTTGCCTGGGACCGGGTTGGCGGCTGCCGGGTCTTCGGGTGCGCCGTCGGGGTAGAGTTCGGGCGGGATGCGGTTGCCGTAGGTGGCTGCCTCGAGCGAGGACGTGTTGACGGCGTTGGGGTCTTCGTTGACGCCTTCGTCGAAGCCCGTGTCGACTGCTGGGTCCATGCTGGGAGGGGTCCTCTGGGTGGGTGCGGAGTCGAGGGGAGAGAAGGCCCCGGGGGAGATGGACGCGCGAGGGATGCGACTCGTCGACGACCTTGTCCCCTCTCTGCAGGGCAGTGCACTACAAGACAGCCTCTCTAGCACGACACTCACTCCAACGCAGACGCGCGAACCAGCCTCGCCGCGTGGCTGCATCTCGCTCCCCCCCACCACTCGTCCTCCCTTCTCGCCTCGCCTCACAGCCGCTCGTCGCCCGGGTAACGCCGACTACAGAAGGCACAGCACAACATGGGCCACGGCAACAGCGACAAGCTCTACATCACCCACGTGCGCCCGCCCCCTCCCTCTTCGCTGCCCTGCCTCGGACCCCGTCTCTCCCCCTCTCACTCTCTGACCTCGTCGCTGTTGCCCCCAGGCCGAGCACTCTGGCGGGTTGGGCGAACACTCGGCGTCCCGTGGCGCACGCGCAAAGAACACCGTCCTCGCAAAGCTCCCCTTTGACCACTGCGCCCTCACGCTCAAGCCGTTCGAGACGCCCGTGTGCACCACCGACGGCACCGTCTACGAACTGCTCGCCATCATCCCCTTCATCCGCCAGCACGGCACAGACCCCATGACGGGCAAGAAACTCTCGCCGGGAGACCTCGTCCGCCTCAACTTTGCCCGCAACAACGACGGTGTGCGCTTGTCCTCCTCGTCCTCCGTCGTCTCTGCTCTCTCTCTCTCTCTCTCTGACCTGGCCCTTGAGTCCCTTGACGCAGCAATACCACGACCCCATCACGTTCAAGGTCTTCAATGACCACACGGCCATCGCAGCCATCAAACCGACCGGCAACGTCTACGCCCGCGAGTCGATCGACCGCCTCAACCTCAAGGCCCGCAACCTGCACGACGTGCGCCTTTGTCCTGCCTCGTGGCCCCTCCCGATGTTCCCGCACTGACACTTTCCCACGGCTGCACAGCTCCTCACGGACGAGCCCTTCACGCGCAGGGACATCATCACGCTGCAGGACCCGCTCAACCTCGAAGGCCGCGACGGTGAGCCCCCCCCTTTCCTCTCCTCGCGTTCTCCACGGCGCTGACGCCCGCAACTCCTCTCGCGCGACAGTGTCCAAGTTTGACTATGTCCGGCGGGCGCTCAAGGTGGACGAGGACGAGGGCGCGCTGAGTGGGATCAACGTCGAGGCGAGCGGGATCGCGAGGGTGCTCAAGACGCTCGAGAAGGGCAAGCAGGACAAGGAGGCGCTCGAGGCAAAGGTGGGGGCTTCTCTGCCCGTCTCTTGTTAACTCCCGTGCTGATCGCGGTTCTGCCTTGCTGCCCGCGACAGAGCAAGCCCCCCGGCCCTCCCACGGCATCCACCTCCTCGGCGCCCTCGTCCTCCTCCTCCTCCAGAACGGGCCTCGTCCCCTCCGCCTCGTCCTCGTCGACGCCGTACAACCAAGCGCCGATCTCCAACAACCGCACGGCCGCGGCCTTCACCTCGACGGCCGCGACGGTGAGCACCCGGGCCGAGAACGCGCTGTGGGACGAGGAGCACCTCATGTATGAGCAGGTGCGCGAGAGGGGAGAGAAGGGGTACGCGAGGATGGTGACCAACTTTGGCGCGCTCAACTTTGAGGTGCGCTCTCTCCGTTGCTTTGCAGCCGAAGCCGGGGCTGGGTCGGGCCGCTCGCCCAGTCGAGGCTTGCTTTCGGCGGCCGCGAGACTGACTCGTCACTGGATCGATCGTCCCGCCGCGCAGCTCTTTGCCGGTGTCGCGCCCCGGGCATGCTACAACTTCCTGAGCGCACGTCGCCGTCCTCCTCCTCCTCGTCCATTCCCGTCGCGCCCCTCCCTCGCTCACGCCAGACTCCCCCGCCGCCGCCGCAGCTCGCTCGAGAAGGGTACTACCAAAACGTCAAGTTCCACCGCCTCATCCCGGGCTTCATGGTGCGTCGCGCCCTCCCGCCCGTGCGCTCCCTGGCGCCCTGCTCACTATACGGCTCGTACCGCACGCAGCTGCAAGGCGGAGACCCGACGGGTACGGGCCGCGGCGGCGAGTCGCGCTGGGGCAAGCCCTTCGAGGACGAGTTCAGCGCGCGCAACGCTCGTGCGTCGCCACCCCCCCCCCCCCCTTCCCCGCCCTCTTCTTCTTCTCCGCTCCCCATCCTCCTGATCGCCGAGCTGACGGAGCCGTGTGGATGCGCGCGCGCGCGAGAGCAGAGAAGCACGACCAGCGCGGCGTGCTCGCCATGGCCAACTCGGGGCCCAACACCAACGGGTCGCAGTTCTACGTCACGTTCCGCGACAAGTGCTCGCACCTCGACGGTGCGTGGTCGCAGGATCACTCTGGGTCGCGCGACCGAGGTCCGCCGAGCTGACGCTTTGTCTTCGCTCCCCCCTCCCTCTCTCTCTCGTTCACCCCCTTGGCCACCTTGTCGCCCACGCCCACGCCCACGCCCACGCCCACCGCTCCACACCCATCCCGGTCCCAAACAACCAGGCAAGCACACCGTCTTTGGCCGTCTCGTCGGCGGCCAAGACATCCTCTCCAAGCTCGAGCGCGTCCCGACCGACCCGTCGACCGACCGGCCCCTCAAGCCCGTCGTCCTCCTCGACGTCGAGGTGTTTGGGGACCCGTTCGACGAGTACAAGAAGCGGTTGGAGAAGCGGTTGAGGCGGGAACAGGAGGAGAGGGAGGGGAGGGGTGAGAGGGAGAGGAGGAGGGAGGAGAGGGCGAAAGATCGGACGACGTGCGTTTCTTTTTTCTTTTCTTTCTCTTCTGGCTCTCCCTCTCTCTCTCTCTGTGCCCCCCTCTGTGCTGCCACACGGCTGAGACGACCAACCCGCGCGCTCCTCTCGCAGCTGGTTCGGCACCAACCTCGAGACCTCGTCCCCCTCGGCTCTCGCGCTCGCCTCGTCCAGCAGCACCGGCGGCCCCTCCATCGGCAAGTACCTCTCCTCCTCCGCGGCACCCGCCCCGATCGCCGGCGCGGGCCTCAAGCGCAAGACGCCCGCGCTCGGCGGCGCAGAGTCCGACTTGGTTGCGCAGCTCGGCGCGGCGGGCGACGGCTCGGAGGCGGCGGCGGCCAAGAGGAAGAAGAAGGCCGCCGGGGGAGGAGGCGGCGGGTTTGGCGACTTCTCGGCGTGGTGAGAGGCCGAGCGAGGGCAGCGGGCGCAATGCGAGGGGTTGCGACTGCTGACGAGAGGTGAGTGGGCCCGCGAGAGCGTGTGGGAAGTGCTTGCGGAGAGGCTTCCGAGGGCGGCGCGAGGGGTGGCGGCGAGGCCCAGGTGTCGCGGCCACTCGGGGCTGGAGCACTCGTTGACCCGGCGCTCGAGTTGGCTGGAGGGAGCTCAATTGCAGCCGACGAGCTGAGGGCCACCCTCGAGCCTCTCCCGGCGGCCGCGCGGACCCGCCGTCGACCGGCCCACGTCCGCAGGTGTGTCGCAGGCCCGTCCTGTCGCTCGCGAGGCCAAGGTCGCACAAGCACGACCCAGAGAGTCAAGCCCGGCCAGTTCGCTCGTCTCTGCGCTTGTTCCCGCTCAGCCCCCTCTCCCTGCCCTGCCCGGGACGCCGAGGCAATTTCTCCCTCTCCCTCCTCCGACTCCGAGGGCAGCATTGGTCTCTCGCGACCTCATCACAAGACCGCGCTGCACGCCCCTCCCTCTCTCTACTCCTTCCTGAGCGGCGGCGGCAAGTCGAGCAGCTCGCCGCCCTCGCCGACGCGGTACTGCGGCCGCATGGCGTCCCTGTCGCCTCGCGGACATTTGTTTTTAGCTGTCAGCTCTGCGCGCGGTGTTGGGCCGGGCTTGAGGAAAGGCGGAGGAGGAGGAGAAGGAGGGAAGGAGAGCGAGACGCACACGTAGTCCTGCGAGGCTTGGTTGCTCTTGAGGAGGTTGCGCAGCGCAAAGAGGGCGTGCTCGCGCATGGCTGTGGTGGAGCGCGTGATCAGCCGGCGTCCCTCCCCTCTGACGAGCGCGCGTGACGAAACGGAAAAGAAGAAAAAAGCCCCGCTCAAAAGAAGCAGAAAAAGGGAAGACGCACTCGTGTTCCTCTCGTCCATCTGGCACAGACTCAGCAGCACCTCCAACCCGCCGAGCTCCCTGACGCGGTCCTGCGCGCGGCGGACGCGCGGAGAGGGGGCGGGGCGCGCGACGGTCAGGGGCGGGGAGAAGGACACGACGGCGAGGAACTGGACGAGGGTGCGCTGGAGCTGGGCGAGGGCGGGGGTGGCTTCTTGCGAGGGGGAGGGGGTGGGGGGGTTGGGAGTGGGAGACGAGGAGGAGGAGGGAGGTGGAGGGCGGGCGGAAGGTGGTGGGAGGAGGGTCGTCGAGAAGCGGAGGAGCCCTGTGTGAGGAGCAGCGTCAGAGCGCCGAAGAGACAGAGAGGGGGGTGAAAAGTGGCCCTGCACTCGATGCACTTACGAACAGCCGCCTCGACCCCCTCGGCCATCTCCTCCCTCGCCTTCTCCTCCTCCTCCTCCCCGCCACTCTCCCCCTCTCCTTCTCCCCCCCGCTCCTCGAGCGCCATCCCAACCGAGCACAGGCAGTGCAAGACGAGCACGACCCCCTGCACCGCCGCCGCGTCCGCCGCGTTCCTGACGCGCTGGGCCCCCTCCCCCTCGTCGACGAGCCACGCGCCCAGGTGCGCGAGCTGGCGCGCGAGGAACCCCGCGAGGGAGAGCGCCGCGGGGGTGCGGGCGCGCGGGGGGGAGGAGGAGAGGTGGCCGTCGAGGAACTTGAGGAGGGTGACGAGCGTGGGGGAGGTGGCGAAGCCGGGCATGCTGCGTGTGTGCGCCGCCGCGAGGGGTGGGCGGGGAGGGGGGGGGAGGAAGCAGGGCGAGGGCGTCAGTGGGCTGTTGGCGGTGCGGGGCTTTCGAGAGGGGAAGGGAGAGGTGGGCTCACAGGGCGTGCTCCTCGTACGCCGGTGCGAACGCCTCGAGCTCGATGAGCTGCTGCACGATGGCGAAGCTGCGAGAGACATGCGCACATCGAGTCAGCTCCGTCTGCGTGAGCGGCGCGAAGGTGGGGAAGGAGACGCACGAGAGCTGGAAGATGTCCGAGTGGAACTCTTCGCTCGCGATCCCCTCGGCCGTCTCGTCCTCGAAGAGGACGCTCACGATCGTCATCAGGCGGTCGAGGATGGCGGCGCCGGCTTTCCCGGTCCCGAGCAGGAGGCTGCTTGCCACAAGCGTCGTCAGCTCGACTTGATCCAGCGAGGTGCAGAGGGGGGCCACGCACGCGCGCTCGCGACTGCCGTGGATCGAGTTGAGGAGGAAGATGAGCACTGCTTGGAGGGTCCCGTGATCGGGCGAGGCGAGGAGGCGCCTGTGCGCGCAGGGTGAGTCCTCGCGAGTCAGCGTCTGACCAACCGGGCGGTGGGGCAGGGCGGCGGGACGCACTGGATCAAGTTGTCGTCGAGCTCGAGGTCGAGTCGCTGAGGGAAGAAGGAGCTCGCGAGGGGTTGGTTGTCGGTGACGAGGTTGGCGAGGGCCTGGCAGCAGACGCGTGTCATGTCGGTGTCTGTGCGGTGCGGGGAGGCCCGTGAGTGCGTGTTGGGAGGGGTCGAGGGGGCAGAGGCTCGGACGCACACGCCGAGTCTTCGAGGTTGAAGAGGGACGAGGCGACAAGGAGGACCTTGCGCAGCGACGGTTCGATGTAGGTTCTGCGACGTGAGGAAGGTCAGCCGTGTCCGGCGGGTGAGAGGAGGTCGGGCGAGTGAGCGCGCGCACACTGCTTGTTGCTGGTTGTGAGGTTCCTGAGTGCACAAGCTCAGGAGAAAGGCGGCCAAGGCGAGGATGGCCGGGATCGAGTCCTCGTGGTCGTCGTCGCCATCGTCTCGAGAGAGGCGGTGCGCGTCAACTTGCCACGCGCTTGCGAGTGCGGGCCAGAAGGGAGCGTGTGCACCATAGGTCAAGCTGTTCAAGGGTACCCGTGTCAGCCCAGGGTAAGTCGAGAGCGAGGCGAGAAGGGGTTCATCAGTTGACCGGAAGGCGGGAGTGGATCTCAGTCCGAGTCGGGGAGCGCGCAGCAGCTGAACGAGCTCGGAGGGGTGGCCACGCGAGGCAGAGTAGGCCTCGAGCTGCCGAGTGAGCTCTGCAGCGCTCGGCGGTACACACTCGGCCATCCAGGTGGCTCAACTGAATCAAGCGAGAGCCGCTCAGCGCTCAGCCGCAAGGTCAACTTGTCGTGATCAACCCCTCGCCGCCCCGCCGAGCCACCCATGTCGTCGCCTGACCTGCTCCACCACCCTAGCCAAGGCGCACCCACCCTCGGCGACACCCCGCACCCAGACGAGCCCGCCGCAAAGCGCATCCGCCTCGACCTCGACTCGCCATCTCTCCCTCACTCTGCCGCACACCGAGCCCACCCAGGCCCTCAAACACTGCGAAGTGATGTTGCAGCAGACGCGGCACACGCCAACGGCGCACCGAGAGCCTCGCCCTCTCCCCCTCCTCCTCCTCGACCCGACTACGCCCTCCGCTTCACCCTCGAGGGCCACCAGAAATCAATCGCAGCCGTCAAGTTCAGCCCTGACGGCAAATGGCTCGTCACGGCAGGTGCGCCTCCCTCTCTCCCTCCCCCTCTCTCACCCCTCGCTGAACCTCGCTCGCGCCGTGCCGCCCCACCCACCTCACCCGACGACCTCCCTTCCGTCCCTTCCTCCCTCGTCAGCCGCCGAGCCCACGATCCACCTCCACTCCCTCCCCTCCTTCAGCCTGCACCGCACCTTCTCGTCCCACACGGGCGGCGTCTCGGACGTGGCCTTCTCGGCCGACTCGACCCTCCTCGCCTCGGCGTCAGACGACACGACTGTCCGCGTGTGGGAGGTCGACCCGGCCCTGCCGCTCGCCCACAGGCCGCAGCACCCCGACGAGACCCCGGACAACACTGCCAAGGTCGAGCACGCCGCGAGGGTCCTCCAGGGACACCTGACGGCCGTCTTCTGCGTCGCGTGGAGCCCGAGGGGGGACCTCGTCGCGAGTGGCGGCGTCGACGAGACGGTCCGCGTGTGGGACGTGCAGAAAGGTGCATTGCGCTCGCTCTTTCTCCTTTTGCTGAGGTCGGAGCTGACCGAGACTGGTCCCACAGGTCGGTGCATGCGCGTGCTGCCCGCGCACTCTGAGCCCGTCAGCGCCGTCCAGTTCAGCCGCGACGGCACCATGCTCGTCTCGTGCTCGTGGGACGGCTATATGTGCGTCTCTCCCTCCCCTCTCGCGTCCCCCTCCCGTCCACCTCTAACCCCCGGCTCGCCCCCCCTCCTCCGCCCCAGCCGCATCTGGGACACGTCGACGGGCCAGTGCCTCAAGACGCTCGCGCACGAGGACAACACGCCCGTCGCGAGTTGTCGCTTCAGCCCAAACTCCAAGCTCCTCTTCACGGCGACGCTCGACTCGAGCATCCGCCTGTGGGACTACCAGAACGACAAGGTCGTCAAGTCGTACGCCGGGCACGCCAACCGCAAGTGCGTCCCCCCCCTCTCTCTTTCTCTGTCAGGGGCGTCACCGAGGCGCTACCCACCCGGGAAGGGACTGAGCTCGACGACCCCCTCCCCCGCGACAGGTACTGCACCCCGCCGGTCCTGACCCCCGACGGACGGCACCTCGTCGCCGGCAGCGAGGACCACAAGGTCGTCGTGTGGGACGTCCAGACGCGCGAGGTCGTCGCGGCGTGGGTCGCGCACAAGGGTGCGTTTGCAGCTCAGCTCGAGCTCCCTCCTGCTTTTGCCGTCGCAGCGCGGCCTACGAGGCAGCGCGCGCGCGCGCTCGTCTGCTCGGCTGCAATGCTTCGAGAGCCGCACGCTGCTGACGCTTGACCCGTTCCTTCCTTGTCACGCACAGACGTCGTCATGGCAGTCGCGCACCACCCGACCCTCAGCATCCTCGCCACCGGCGCCCTTGAGAAGGTGCTTCCGCCCCTTCATCCCCCTCTCAGCCTCGGAAAGCGGCGCTGATGCTCTGCACCCGCACCCGCACGCGCGCAGGACCCCGTCGTCAAGATCTGGGCCGCTCCGTCCGCCTCGGTCGAGGCGTTCTTTGCGGGGCAGGCGCGCGGGAATGGCGCGGCGGAGGCGAATGGGCGAGCGGGAGGGGAAGGAGGAGGAGGAGGAGGAGCGGGCGTCGCAATGCAGCTCGAGCGGTGAGGAGGCGCGGCACGGCTTTCTCTCTCTCATGCTCGGACGAGTCGGTCCCGGGCGATGCCGCTCGAGAGCGAGAGAGAGCACGCCGAGGGCGTCAGCGCTCAGACAGGTCCAACTGTTTGCACTCGCGGGCTCCCTCCTCCTCCTCCTCCGCTGCTCCCCTAAGCCCCCCCTCTGCCCTCCCGCTCGACACCTCTAGCGCGGGCTCGACCGCGTCGTCTAGAGCCAGTCTGTGCTCACGAGCAAGAGGAAGAAGGGGAGGGAAGGGGAGGGCAGGGTGAATGCGTCAGACCCTGCATTTCACGCGAGAGAAACTTGTTGCGCACCCGCCCCCTCCCTTTCCCTTTCCCTGTCCCCCTTCCCTCCTCCCCTCCCCTCTCCTCTCCTCGCGCGCCACTCCCCCCGCCCCCGCCCCTCCTGCACCCACCCCGCGCGCGCGCTCAGAGCTCCTCACGGAAGGGGACCTCGTTACCGTCTGCGTCGACCTGCTTGTCGAGCGGGAGCTCTCCCGACTTGACGATCGTCACCTTCTGCTTGGGCTTGTCGCCCGGGCCTTTGGGGACGTTCTCGATCTGGGGCCGGTGGTGGTGGGGTTGGTAGCGGTGGTGGAGCGAGTGAGTGCGTGAGAGGGGGGCGGGATGGGAGGAGGGGAGAGGGCAGCGGGCGCAGGGATCAGCGCGCTGGCGGCGACGAGAGCGTCGAGGGAGCAAGCACGCACAGCGTAGACGACGTCCATGCCCTCGAGGACCTTGCCAAAGACGACGTGGCGGCCGTCGAGCCAGCTGCGGGCGGACGAAAGCGAAAGTGAGCGCCAGGCGTTTGGGGGCGCTCGCGGGACGGCCAGGCGCCTCCCCCCCCCTTGCCGGAGGTCGTCCTTACCTCGTTTGCACGGTGCAGATGAAGAATTGCGAGCCGTTGGTGCCAGGACCCTGATCCAGGCACGGATAGCGGCTCAGTATGGCGTCAGAAGCGAAGGAAATTGCCGTGCGCACCGCGTTGGCCATGGAGAGCACGCCCGGGCCGGTGTGCTTGAGCTTGAAGCTGTGAATGAGTGTCAGTCAGCTGCCTCGCTGCTGGCAAAAGGAGGCGCGCGCACTTCTCGTCCTCGAACTTGTTGCCGTAGATGCTGCGCCGAGGGCAGGGTCAGCCGGGTGCTCATGCGCAGTGTGCTCGATGTTCGCACCTCTTGCCGCCGGTGCCGTCACCGCTGCGGTGCAAGTGCCACGGTCAGTACATCGAACGGCAGCGAGGGACGGGAAGCCAGGGCGAACCGGGTAAAGTCGCCGCTGCGAGAGGGCCGAGTCGGGTCAGCTGGGGCGTCGTGACAAGACGACAAGCGCAGAGGACGCACCCCTGGATCATAAAGTTCTTGATGACGCTGCGAGACGGTAGGGGCGTCAGCAGAGCAGAGGGCCGGCACGGCGCCAGGACTCAACAGCAGGTGGGGGTGGAACGCACCGGTGGAACGACGAGCCCTCGTAGCCAAAGCCAGCCTCGCCAGTCGCGAGCTGCCTAAAGTTCTCGGCGGTCTGTCGCGCAGAGACACGAGACGGATCAGCGAGTCCAGCGTTTAGGGGCGAAAGTGGGGGAGGGCCCAGGAGAGAGCCGGGCCCACCTTGGGGACGGTCTTGCCGTACAGGCCCATGACGACGCGGCCGAGGGGCTCATCGCCGTGCTGGATGTCGAAGTAGACCTGCGGGCGCCCTCACGCGGTAGTCGGCATTGTCGAGAGAGGACGAGCGAGATGATGAGAGGCGGGGAGAGGGGAAGTGGTGGAGACGTCAGCCCCCGCGCCCTCTGGCGTGCAGTTGCGAGCACTGATGGCCGCGAGAGACACGCAGCGCACCTTGCTCGTGATGACGGGGCCCTTGGCAGCGAGGGCGACGTTGCTGAGGACGGCCACGAGGGCGAGGACGAGGGCGGAGCTGAGCAACTTCTGCGCTCAGGGGAGTTCGAGGTGGACGATTCCCTGGTCAGTGAGTGCAGTGTGACGGGCTGGGAGTGCTCGCAGCGCACCATGGCGAGTCCGCAGTGGGTTGAGGAGGCGAGAGCGGACCCTCGAACTCTCGGGTCGACGTGCGTGGAGCAGCTCAAGTGTGACACCTCCCGCAGCAGGCCTGGCGGACTTGCGCATACAGTGACAGCAAGTCACCCCCAGGAGTAGGCCGACCGGCTCGGGACCGGACAGCTCCAAGGGCGAGCAAGCAACGGCAGCCTGCAGCTGGCACGGACCGCGGCACTGGCAGTACAGACGCACTCCATCCATTGCCCGCTCGTCGACAGAGGCAGATTAAGGATACGGCAGGACAGACTAGATGAGCAGTACTCGATGCGACACAGGGTGGTAGGATCGTCGGGAGGAGCGCGTGCGGGTGAGGCGTGCACGGACTGACGTGCGAAGCGGGACGGAGGATGACACACGAGGGACGCTAGGGACGGTACTTATTCACAGAGAACGACGACGTCCGGGGAGAGTTGACAAGGGTCTGTGGTCTATAGTGTGGGAGAGAGAAAGCGATAAAGTGGGTGCGGCAGCGGCGGCGCCGTCGCGGAGTGAGCGCCTAGCGCCGCCAGAGCGACGTGCCCTCGACGCCGGCGCACAGCTGGTGGTCCGTCAGGAGGTCGAGCGCGAGCGTGTCCTGCGTGCGTGGGCCGAGGATGCGGTGTCAGCGACTGGGCGTCCGCCGAGGCGCCGCGAAGACCGGTGCGCCGGGCGGTGCGGCAGAAGACGCACCGTGTAACCCGAGCCGTAGTCAGCTACGCCGAACGAGATCACGACACGGTCGTCTAGGAAGCCGTGATTGAGCCCGAGGCCGTGCCGGTTCGTCGGGTGGTCCCAGGCCATCGAGACGGTAAAGATGGGGTCGGCTTGGTTCGTGCCCGAGTACGTGATTGGGCGCGACACCGACAGGTAGTTGTACGGCTCGGTGACGTTCCAGGTGACGACGTGGCGCACGTAGTGCAGATACGGGAGCGGGTGGTACTTGACGTGGATGATGCCAAACAGGACCGTGTTGTGCACGTCGGGCTTGCACTCGCCGCGCTTGCACAGCGTCGCGCGGAGGAGGGGCGTCGCGTGGTGCAGGTGGACGCGGTTCATGTCGGGCCCGAGCAGCTCGGTGAGGCAGTTGTGCGATGGCGCCAAGGGGTCGAGCGGCCGCAGCGTGAGGTTGGGCACGTATTTGTAGATCTGTTGAGGCACGAGCGAGACGTGGAACAGGAGCTGCGGACAGAGGAACAGGGAGAGGAGGAAGGGGCGGGTCAGCGGCGCTCTTGCTCGCCCTACAGACCTCGCGAACGGCTCGGCAAGCGTACCTCGTCGTTCTCTCCGTGCATCAAGCTCCAGTTCTTCTCAACGTTGAGCTGCGACGACCCGGAGTGAGTCAGCACAACGGTCGAGGAGCACGGAGAGAGCAGAAACGCACCTGGCCCTCCCTGATCAATGCTGGCCAAGGCAGCAATGGGAAACGGTCAGTTCATCATCCTAGGCGGTCTCGCGGAGCGCGATGACCGGTGTCTTGAGGCGGAGACAGGCCAGAGACCGACAGCGTCGAGCGGGGAGCGTCGATGAAGGGGGCTCACCGGTCTGCTCGCGGAACTGGACAGGCGCATTCCACCCGGCCTTCTTCAGAGCCTTGTCGAGACCGGGGATGACCATCCTGTCGTGCAGGCAGAAAGAGTCAGCTCGGTCGGGCGGGCCCGAAGCCGGCGGCGCGAAGTTGGGAAGGCCCGCCAGGCCTGTGCCGGTATGACGACGACGACTACAGGCAGAGACGAACCTTGCATCAATGATGAAGAGGGCACGGCAGATGTTGGGCATGTGTCCCGTCTGGCTGAAGATGATGAGTGGCTGCCCGTCGTCCGTGAAGAAGAGGCGGGGGTCTGCGGGCGGCTCACGGGTCAGTTCAGGGCCCCGGGACGTACACGATCATGCCAGACTTGCCCTCCCCGCCAACAAATTGGTTGAAGTCGGGATTGTCGCAGCGGTGGTACGGCACCTTCCGCTCTGCCGGGAGGTCGAGGGTCGTGAGCTCCGATTCTCGCGCCAGGTACGGCAGCCCCAGGTGTGCGCGCTTCAGAGGGAGGAGGAAGCAGCTGCGAGTCAAGAGGAGTGTCAGATGCGTCTACTGGAAGAACAGATGCGTCGAGAGAGAGCAGGGAGGAAGGATGACGGGTGCGCACCCGACGATCGACTCCCACCTCGTGTCGTCGCCCTCGATGAGCTCGTACTTCTCTTCGCCTCGCGCCACGAACCTGTGCATCATGAGCGGCGATCAGCAAGCGAGAGACGATGTAGGGGGCCCAAAAGGAGGAGAGCAAGGCCGACGCACAGATGCCGCCAGCCCAAGCCGACCTGGTCCGGCAAGACCAGCACGCTCGGGTTGAAGATGCCGCCAGCGTACGGGTCGATCAAGTTGATGAAGCCGTACGGGTTGGACACCGATTCGATGACCTTGGCCTTGTTCTCCGACTGCGGGTACGACGCCTTGAGCGACGACGCCATCGTCGTTGACGTCAGCACCGCCAGCGCAACCTGTGCCGTGTGCCCTCGCCGCGTGCGCAGCCGCGAGGTCGGAGTGATGGGGACGGCGGGGTCCGAGGGCGAGAGGAGGAGGTACAGGAGGATGAGGGTGAGGGTGATGGCGGCGAGGGCGCGGCGCCGTGGCGGGACGAAGCCGATGCGCGAGCGAATGGACGCGTAGCGCGAGGAAGAGGTGAGGGCGCGACGAGCGGTCGAGAAGGAGGGGACGCGGGACCGGCGAAGCTTGTTCAGGACGCTGCGTGGGATGTCTGAGGTCAGCTCGTCCCCTCACCCGAGCGGCGTCCGAGCCCTCTGAGCCGAGCTCAGAAGATTGCGCGCGCGCAACGTGAGCACCACGCACCCGTTGACGCCGTCCTTCTCCCATGCCTTCCACCACGCCCGTCCCGCCTGCTTCGCCTGCATCACCAGCTGCTCCCACTCGTCGCCGCCCGCGCCGCCCTGTCCATTGACCTGCTGCTGCGCCGCGTACTTGCGCGCCATGCGGCCGTCCTCCTCGTTGACGTCCGACAGCTTCTCGCGGCGGTCCCGTCCGTGCGGCACGCCATGCCCGTGCCCATGTCCATGCCCGAGCCCGTGCCCGTTCGGCTGCAGCTGAGCGCCGTGGCCTTCCTCGGCAGAGGCGAGGGTCTCGGCGTTGAGCATCGAGGGCTTGAGGGCTTCGGGCGAGGCGAACGGCGAGACGGGGCTGCTCGACGAGGGGCTCGTGAAGGCCGTCGAGGCGGTCGTCGAGGGGCCGGTGAAGAGTCCGCTAGGCGAAGTCGTACTGGACGAGTTGTACGCGAGCGAGTGCCGCCAAGGTGCGCCGCTGGTGTCGCTCGACTCGGGAGGCGAGGATGTCGTCGACGACTCGTCGAAGCTGGTCGAGTCGCGCGGGATGCTCAGGGCGGGTGCGCGAGGTTGACCCGTGAGCTGGCGACCGTGTGAGCCCTGGTGGGATGCACTGCTGGACATGCAGGCGGAGACGGGTGGGAGCCAGGCCTCGGAGGGCAGGCGTCAAGGCGAATCCGGCGGCGGTTGGAGGAGGCAGGCAGTCGGGGGTCGCCCTCTGGCTGAGCGTTCGCGCGCGGCACTGGCTACGATGCACGAGCTCTGGCGCTGTGTTTGTCGACCGAGCCCTGCAGCGCGAGTGAGGCGGGAGCAGCGACGGGAAGGGACCGCTGCGGACGATGAGGCGTCGTCGCCTTCCGTTCAGGAGCGATCGGGCGGGCCGAGACACCGTATCCAGCCTTTTTCTCGCCCGGGTGCACGTCGCAAGGCAAGCACATCCACCAGAGTACTTGGCTAGATGTACTCCGTCAAACCATCGCTGCCAGCACTGGAAACGCAGCTGCTGCCGGCAGCTGGTCGAGAAGGCCGCGACAGCTCAAGCGTTACACTTACGAGCGGTTCGTCAAGGCGGGCGTGTGCGCTGTACTGTACTGTCCGTTCACCAAGAGGTGACCACGCGACTGGAGCGAGAGAGGCGCTGCGAGAGCAGCTTAAGACGCGAGGCCCCGGCGCCGGTGAGCTCGGATGGCGGCGCTCGAGTCTCGACGAGGCGAAGGCACACAGCTCGAGCGTGGCCTCGTCGCCTCTAGCTCCGTCCCCACCAGCGCCGCTCTTGGTGTCTCGTGCTGCCTGCTTGAACCATCATGGCAGACGTGCGCTACCCTCCACCCTGGCCCCCGCCCTCTCGAACGCTCACGAGCTGACACCACACTCCCACGTTGCGCGCGCCCGTCTCGACACAGCCCACCTTCACCCAGTCGCTGTTCGCGACCCTCGAGCAGACGATTGCACCAGACACGCAGATCATCAAGGCGGTGCGTTCCCTGCTCAACTCCGCACCCTCGCACGAGACGCGCACCGCTGACCCCCAGCTTCCGAGATTCAGGCCACCGTTCAGCTCAACACGCACTTCTACGTCGACGCCCGCTGCGTGCCGTCCCTCTTCGAGATCGGGACCAGTGGCGCCAACCCCGCCGTACGTCTCGTCCAAACCGCCCCTCTGCGCGGCCGTACCGCCTCCCGGCCACTTTTCGTCGCTCGGCTCGTGGCGCGGCCCCTCTCCCGGGCCCGAAAGAGTGCATGCAGCTGACCTCGTCGTCGTGCTGCGCGTCTCCAGATTCGCCAGCTCGCCCTCGTCGAGCTGCGCAAGCGCGTCGCCGCCAAGAAGAACAAGCAGTGGCTCGCGCAACCGGAAGAGGTTCGCAACGCGCTCAAGAGCCGGCTCCTCGACTTCCTCCTCACCGAGACCAAGTGCGTGTCGTCCCTGACCGCGAGTGACGAAGTACGAAGCGACTGACGCGTCGTTTCGCACTCAATAGTGGCCAGGCTCGCACCGCGTCGGCTCGCCTCGTGTCGGCCATCGCCAAGTTCGAGCTCGAGAAGGGCGTCTGGACTGAGCTCCTCCCGTGGTTGTGGAACACGGCCAACTCGGGCACGGCCGCCCACCGCGAGGTCGCGCTCCAGACCATCTTCATGCTCCTCGACTCGATCGCCATCGCCCCGACTCAGCCGGGCGGTTCGGCCCAGAACCAGATCCCGGCACTCCTCCAGCTCTTGAGCAAGACGCTCGCCGACCCGGAGAGCCTCGCCGTCCGCGTGTGGTCGATCCGCGCGCTCGGCAAGCTCTCCGAGTTCGTCGAGTCGGGCGAGGAGCAGGAGATCGTGCGTGCTCCGTCCCCTTTGCCGACGTTGGTCGTGGGTTTACTGACCCTCCGTCACCTGCAACAGTCTGCGCTGCAGAACCTGATTCCGGGCGTCGTCCAGGTCCTCCAGGCAACGCTCGAGGCCGGCGACGAGTCGTCGACCAAGTCGATCTTTGAGTTCATCGAGAACATCACCCTCTCGGTGCGTCTTCCCTCGGACAAACAGACAGACTGATGAGAGCGACTCGCTGACGCCGAGCGCGCGCTTGCAGGACGTTCCCATCGTCACCCCGCACCTCGGCAACCTCGTCTCGTTCCTCCTGCAGGCGGCGGGCAACCAGGCGTACGAGAACGACCTGCGCATCATGGCGCTCAACTCGGTCCTGTGGTTGATCAAGTTCAAGAAGGCCAAGGTGCAGTCGCTCAACCTCGCCGGCTCCATCATCACGGCCCTCCTGCCCATCGGCGCCGAGCCGGAGCCCGTCGACGACATCGACGACGTCCCCGCGCGCTCGGCCTTCCGCGTCCTCGACACGCTCGCCACGTCGCTCCCGCCCCAGCAGACCTTCCCCCCGCTGTTTGAGCAGGTCCGCGCCCTCGCCGCGTCGCCCGACCCCAACATGCGCAAGTCGGCCATCACGGCGTTCGGCGTCGTCGTCGAGGGCTGCAGCCTCTTCATCCAGCCGCACCTCGACAACATGTGGCCCTTGATTCAGAACGGCCTGACGGACCCGGAGGTGGTCGTGCGCAAGGCGGCGTGCACGGCCCTCGGGTGCCTGTGCGAGATGCTCGAGGAGGAGTGCGCCAAGCAGCACGCCATGCTCCTGCCCCTCATCTCGAAGCTCATGATCGACCCGGCGACCCAGCGCCAGGCGTGCATCGCCCTCGACTGCCTCCTCGAGGTCCTCGGCAGCGACATCGAGCCCTACATCCCCGGCCTCATGGACGCCCTCGTCCAGCTCCTCGACTCGGCGCCCCTCGCCCTCAAGGGCACCGTCGTCGGCGCCATCGGCTCGGCCGCGCACGCGTCCAAGGCCAAGTTTGCGCCGTACTTTGACGCCGTCATGCAGCGCCTCGTCCAGTTCCTGGCCCTCACCGAGGAGGGCGAGGAGCTCGACCTGCGCGGCGTCGCGCAGGACACGGTCGGCACGCTCGCCGAGGCGGTCGGTGCCGAGCAGTTCCGCCCGTACTACGCGCCGCTCATGCAGCAGGCGATCGCGGCCATTGGCATCGAGAACGCCCCCAACCTCAAGGAGTGCAGCTACATCTTCTTCGCCGTCATCTCGCGCGTCTACAAGGACGAGTTCGCGCAGTACCTCCCCATCGTCATGCCCATCCTCCTCGCCGCGGTCGGCCAGGAGGAGGTCGACGACGAGGCGCTCCTCGGGCCCAACGCGTCGACCGACTTTGCGACGGGCGTCGACGACGACGACGATGGCGACTTTGAGGACATCGACGAGGACATCAACAGCGATGACGAGGACGCCTTCTTCAAGGCGTCGACGCAGATCGCGATCGAGAAGGAGTGCGCCGCCGACGCTCTCACCGAGCTGTTTGACCACACGGGCAAGGCCTTCCTCCCCTACGTCGAGGCGTCCGTCAAGGCGTTCCTGCCCGGTCTCGAGCACGCGTGGCACGACGGGATCCGCAAGAGCAGCGTCTCGGCGCTCCTCGGGTTCATCGCGACGCTCAACCGGATCTCGGAGCCGCCCAAGTGGACCAAGGGCTCGCAGGGCAACCAGCTCCCGCCGGACGTCGCCCAGCTCGCCAACGCCGTCGTCCCCCAGCTCATCTCGATGTGGGAGGACGAGGACGAGCGCGACGTCGTCAACGAGCTGTGCAACTCGTTCTCGGCCGCCATCATGAGCGTCGGCCCGGCCCTCATCGTGCCGCAGTACGTCCAGCCCATCTGCGAGCAGGTCTCGGCCATCCTCCAGCGCAAGGCCCTGTGCCAGACGACCAACGCCGACGAGGACGAGGAGGAGCAGGGCGGTGCCGAGGCCGACCAGTCCGAGTACGACGCGGCCCTGATTGGCGCCGCGGCCGACCTCGTCGGTTCGCTCGCGACCGTCCTTGGTGGCGACTTTGCGCAGCTCTTTGGCGCCTTCCTGCCCGACATGGTCAAGTACTACGACCCGACGCGCTCGACGGCGGACCGCTCGACCGCGATTGGGTCGCTCGCCGAGATCGTCAACGGCATGGAGGGCGCGTCGACGCCCTTCACCGAGACGCTCTTCCCGCTCTTCCTCCAGGCCCTGTCGGACCCGGAGCCCGAGGTCCAGTCGAACGCGGCGTTCGCGATGGGCTCGCTCGTGTACCACTCGCAGACGGACCTCTCGTCGCAGTACCTGACGGTCCTCGGCGCGCTCCACCCGCTCTTTGCCCTCCCGGACGACGGCCAGAGCAAGCACGAGAACGCCAAGGACAACGCTTGCGGCGCCATCGCTCGCCTCATCGTCAAGAACCCGTCTGCGGTCCCGCTCGACCAGGTCGTCCCCCTCTTCCTCCAGTCGCTCCCGCTCCGCCGCGACTATGCCGAGGCCAGCAGCGTGGTGCGTCTCCCGCCCTCTCCCTCTCCCTCTCTTCGTGCTTGTTGCGCCCGAGGCTGACGCTTGTTGTCCGTTGCCCGCGCAGTTCGACGCCCTCCTCATGCTCCTCCAGCAGCAGAACCCGACCGTCCTGTCGTCGCTCGACCATGTCCTGTCGGTCTGTGCCAAGGCGCTCGCGTCGACCAAGGCCGACGACGGCTCGGACGTCTTCTACCCCAACGGCTCGAGCCAGCTCACGGCCGAGAACAAGGCCAAGCTCGTCGACATGGCAAAGGCGCTCGCCGCGAGTCAGCCGGACAAGGTGCAGCAGGCCGGCCTGGCGCCCTTCCTCGCGTAGGCGGGACCGGTTGGCGCGCATTGCCCGTGCCCGTGCCCGTACCCGTGATCGTCTCGTCGTTCCCCTGCTGTTGTCATTCCTCCTTCCCTCCTCCTCCTAGAGCTCCCCTTGCCCGTCCCCTCTTCTCTGCCTCTCCCTCTCTCTCTCTCTCTCTCTCTCTCTCTCGGGAGCCCGCATTCCGTTTACGTCGCAACCCCCGCTAGATACCCTCACTTTCGTTTGTTCTCCAGCCTGCTTTCTCTTGGCGCCTCGCGGGCGCGCTGTTGCAACGCGGTCGAGATGCGGCAGCTAGTCATAACTGATTGCGCGCAAGAGTGGGAGAGACGAGGCGACGGAAGCTGACAAAGGGCTCGTGAGCCGTATCTTGAACGCTTGGACCTGTGGATCGCACGTTCGTCCTCTCGTGGAGGTTCGCGGACGCGTCCTCTCGCTTTGACCTCTGACGCGCTCTCCCACCCGACCCGCAAGCCAGCCAAGCCTCACTGCGTCGGAGCGCATGCCATGCCAGCCTGGAGTGGAGCCGTCTACAACGGCCCCGGCCGGAGTCGCTCGAGCTTGTAGTGAGGAGGGCCGCGCATCCCCTTCGACAGCGAGCGCTGCACGCGCAGAGTGGACGTCAGTGTCAGTCTCTTTGCGTCGCAGAGCATCGGTGTGAACGGGCGCACCTCAGACTGCGACAACGTCCGCTTCCGCGCCAAGGGCTTGGGCTCGAAGTGCGCAGTTTCACGATGAGCGCGGATCCGCTGAACCTCGTCGTAGAGGTTCTTCAGATGCGGGAGGAGGCCTTGGGCGCCTGGTTGGCGCAAGTCGACGAGCTGCGGAGACAAGGGTCAGCGAGCGACCCGGTGGAAAAGTCGGGGCGGCGCCGGAGAGGAACTGCAGCGCGCCTCATCTCCCGGGCGCAGCAAGGCCCCGTAGTGCCAGACTTCCGATTTGATGGACGACCAGTCGTCGTCGTGCAGCGTCGTCCGGGCGGCAGAGACCAGCGTCTTGAGGTCGGCAGCCGACGCTCTGGCGGTCTCGTGGCGTCGAGGGGATGGGTCTTCATCCGCCCACAGCTGTGCGACGTGGTCTATTGCGTTCTTGACGTCGTCCATGCTGCCCGCCGTGGGGCTCGAAGGCGAGAGGCGAGGCAGGAGGAAGCGGAGGAGTCAAGCGCGAAGGATGCGGACAGGAGACGCGCTGGACGTCGTCAGATTCACGGAGACGCCGGCGAGGCCGTCTGCGTCGACGCTCAGGGGCCCGGCCAGACAGGAGGCTCGTCAGGAGACCGAGGGTCCCCCGCTTGTATAGGAGGTCGCGGACCCAGCGAGAGGTGCGAGCGCAAGTCGGCAACTGGGTGCGAGGCGCAGCACGGCAAGGTCAAGCGATGCGGTGGAAGAGCGCGCAAACAGTCGAGCGCGCGAGCGATAGTCGCGCACACGGGGCGGACAACGTGAGACCGGCCTTCCTAACCGCCAGCGAACGAGAATGGGCTTTGCACACACCGCCGGGGCGGCAACAGCGAGGAGAAAGGCAAATGGGGGTGACAGTACAACACCCGACAAGAGGAGAAGGGCCGGTGGGCGGGCGGCATGCGAAAGGCGAATACAGAATGAGGAGGACCGAGAGTCTGTGCCCGAGACCGTTTTCTGCGAGGGGCGGAGCCGGTCAGCGACGTGCGAGCGCAGGATGGAGGGAACTGATACGCACCACTTCTTTGTACAGATCAAGCCTGCGTAGAAGCGCCTACTGCGCTTCTCCCTTGTCATGCTCGGCAGCGCGCCTCGACCCGACGATGGCGTCCCTCTGCGGCGTCGAACCGCGCACCGGCGAGTCGAGCTCGTCTTCCTCGTCGATCCAGGCGGGCCTCTTGCCCGGGAACGGCGTCGAGACAAAGTCCCTCGTCGGCCTAAAGTCGCTCTCGACGACCTTCTTTGTCGCGGCCTCGTCCATGGCCGAGAAAGACCCGGGCGCGCGCGACACGACGGGGCTCGACGCCTCGCTCGCGGGCGTCATGGCGTGGCTCGATTCGCCAATGACGGTCGGGTGGACCTCGTCATCGAGCTCGGCGAGAGAGGGCGAGGGGATGGCGCCGCGCAGGGAGAGGTCGGCGAGGAGCGGCGCGACGTCGACGCGGGCGGCGGAGCGGGACGAGCGGCGCCGCGCGAGGAGCGAGCCGCCGCTCGAGGAGGAAGAAGGCGCGCCACCAGAGTCGGAACCGGTCGCGAGGGGGTTGAGCGAGGGGCGCACGGGGGGAGGAGGGCTCGGGTTGGTCGAGGATGACGACGGGGACGGTGCGTCCGTCGCAGGTCCGGACGCCGCCGGTTTAGCGCCTCCCGAGAGAGACGACGACGACGACCCGGCCCTGGCAGGAGACGGACGCAGGACCGCCTGCGCACTCGATGCCGAGCTCCGAGTCGGGTCCTTCGCCTCGCTCCCGGGCGAGACACCTGTCGCGACGGGCGGGATGCTCGCGGGCTGGCCGCTGGCAAAGCGGGTGACGGCAGGGGTGATCAGGTGGTCGCTGCTGGCATTGCGAAGGGCGCTGGGACGACGTGCGACCGAGGGACGGGGAGGTGTCGGCGCTGACGAAGTGGGGTGGTTCCGACTCGAGTTGAGCGAGTGATAGTCGCGCGAGGTGAAGTCGTGGTGGCCAGGCGAGGTGGGCGGCGGAGTGCGAGCGACGAGCATCGTCGGAACCGAAAGCGAGCGAAGGGAAGGAGGGAGGGCCTGAAGAGAGAGGCGGGAGCGAGACGAGCGAGAAGGTGCGTCCGTTCTGTCCGTCTGCCTGGTGCGCGTGCGCGCGCCCTGAGCGACAGCGCGGGGCGGGCGCCTTCCCGGCCGGACGATTTCGAGGGTCCTGACTCTCTCTTTTGCACACTTGAGGCGCGCTCTTCCTTGCTTTCACAACACGCGGGCATCAACAATGCCAAGGCAAAAACAGCCGGCGCCCCCCTCGATTCAGAGCTCCACGAACAGGGGCCCTGCGCCCGACCGCACCCCCACTCGTCAAAGTGGACGTCGCCGGGCCGGAGCTCTCACGAGAACACCGAGCGAGCGCACCTGTCGGACGAGAGTTTGCCACCGAGCAAAGCCTCGCCGTACTTACACACCCTGGGGTCGCTGTGCTGTACAAAGCAGACTCTGTATGCATTGCGACCTCATCGCGCACACTCCGGCCGGACGAGAGGAACCTCGACCTGCAGCGCGGGCCCTCGCGAAGAGCCGCTCAGTCCTCCATGGCGTTGGCGGCCTCCAGTCCCTCCTTGGCCTTCTTCTCAGCCTCGTCCGCGAGCTCCTTGGGCACGGGCTTGTGCAGCCAGCCGCTTTGCGGCGAGATCCACGTCAGCTCGAGCTCAAAGTCCTTGTCCTTTGCGTCGTCGTGCACCGTGTGGATGCTGCGGCGGGCATGAAGCGCGTCCAGGGATCAGCATCACGCTCGGCACAGAGTCTGCGAAAGACGCACATTCGTGCCGCCTCGACGAGCGCCTCCTGCGCCGTCATCGTGTCGAGCGGGAGCTTCTCAATCTCCGTCTTTGCCAGCTGCCTGCCCTTGCCAATCGCACACCCGCGGTAGCCCTGTGCATGAGAACATCGCTCGTCAGCACCCGAGTGAGCGCAGGAAAGACAACAAAGAGGAGGGAACGCACCCAGAACGTCCCGCTCGGCTCGACCATGTACAGCTGGGGCACGCCCTCGCTCTTGCGCTCGACGACCGTGTCGGACCCGTCGATCGAGATGGGCGAGTCCCACCCGGCGAGGATGGCCGACAGGCCGAACGGGCGCACCGACGAGTAGAGCGTGTAGGCCTGGAAGTAGAGGGCGAGGCGCTCGGCGAGGATCTGCGCAGGAGGGGGTGGGTAGCAGGCGTTAGCTACGCGCTCCCAGCTTGCGGAGTTCCCCATCGCGCTTGCGTGCGAAGGGCCCAGCGAGGGAGCGAAGGGAGACGCACCTTGGTGGGGATGCGCGTGTGGTAGTTGTCCCGGTACGACTCGCACTCGTCCCGCGCCCGCCCCGCCAGATGCCGTCCGTCCGCCAACAATCCCGCTGTTGCCTGTGATCCCGCAGCGCGGCAAAGGGAGGTGAGTCGGAAGGCGTCGTCAGCTCTCCGGCTCCCTCACGGCGACTTTGCCAGGGTAGCGCGACGCACCAGTCCGGCGTGGCGGTCGACAGTCGCGATGCGCTTGTTGGCACCGGGGACGAGCAGCTTGGAGAGGACGAGCTTCTCGACCGCGAGGACGATGCCGTCCTTGCACCTCAGGCCGATCACGGTGCCGGCGTTCTCGACCGCCTTGTTGGCGTACTCGACCTGCAAAGAGTGTGTGTCAGCCACTTTCCAAGAGTCTCTTTCAGCCGCTGCTGCCCTCCCTGAAGCGGGACGGCAGCAGGAGGTCCAGGAGAGGAGAGGTCGGGAGGGACGAACCTGGAAGATGCGGCCGTCGGGCGAGTACGTCGACGTCGACAGGTCGTAGCCCGTTCCGATAGAGGACTGCACGATCGAGTACCAGCGTCAGCCGGGTGTGTCGCTTGGAGTGAGAGCCGGAGAGGAGGGGGCGATGACGAGGAGGACGCACCATGGCTCGTGCTGGGTGGGAGAGCGGAGGAGGGTGTCGAGCGGGTGTGGGTCAGGAGAGTGAGGCTAGTGAATAGGCAAGTGCAGCTCGGAGCGATGCTGCCTAGGTGAGGGAGCGGGGCGAGCGAGCGAGGGTGTCTGGCGTCGCAAGTGGCCTGCGCCTCCTCACGGCCAAGTCGCGCCGCTTCCTGGGACAGCCCTTTCCTAGCGACCTCTTTCGCCGAAGTCTCGCTCGCATCAGAGCCGCAGCACTGTCTACATAGCGCTCAGCACTTGCTCTAAGCGTCCGAAGACACTCTACTGCCTCAGCCCCTCGTCCTCGGCCGTCGCCGTCCTCTCCCTCGCCGCCGCGTCCGCGTCCTCCTCACCAACCTGCTGCAGCCTCCCGCCTCCCTTGACCCGCTCAGCAAGCGCCCCCATCGCCTCTTCGAGCGCCTGCGCCGCCTCGCGCACGTCGGACCACGAGTTGTACATCGGCACGGGCGCGAACCGGATCACGCCCGGTCGCCGCTCGTCCCCGAGGACGCCTCGCTCGCGCAGCCGGTCAAAGATCCAGTCCATCGACTCGACTGGGTGGAACAGGAGCGAAAGCTGCGCGCCCCGTCGCGAGGGGTCGAGCGGCGTGATGATGGTGAAGGCCGGCGCGGTCGACGACGGAGGGAAGGACGTCGCGGGGCGGTAGTACGGCGACGCGCAGAGGAGCAGCTCGAGGTACCCCGTCAGGTCGACCGACTTCTCGCGCAGCGAGCCAAGGATTGGGCTCGGCTGGCCGTGCGCCTGTCCGCCGGCGAGAGCGCGCATGGGGACCTGCCCGGCCTCCTGGAAGAGGCGTAGGGACGACAGGAGCGAGACGACGTCGAGGACGGACGGGTTCGAGAACTGCCACCCTGCTGCGCCGGGCAGGGGAGAGTACGTCGCCGGCATGGCGAAGCGCGTCGCCTTGTCGTGGCCCCACCAGCCGTGCAGCCTGTGGTGTGCTTCGTGGGTCAGCGCGCGTTCCGGCCTTGCAAGCCAAAGAGGAACAGTGCGCACCGTCTCCGGTCCTCCCACCGCTCGTGCACGAACAAGCCCGCGATGCCTCCCGGTCCCGAGTTGAGGTACTTGTACGAGCACCAGCACGCAAAGTCGACCCCCCACTCGTGCAGCTTGAGCGGGACGTTGCCGACCGCGTGTGCGCAGTCGAACGAGACGATGCAGCCCTGTGTGCGGCACGGCGTGTCAGTCGGCTTGGGTCTGCGCCAAAGGGGCAGCAGAGGAAAGAGGGGCGCACCTTGGCGTGCCCCGCCTTGGTGATCGCCTCCATGTCGAACCACTCGCCCGTGTAGTACTGCACGGCGCCGAAACAGATGACGGCGATCGAGTCGCCCTCGTTTGCAATGATGCGCAGGACGTCCTCGGTTCGAATCGTGTGCTCGCCTTCGCGCGGGAAGACGGGGAGGAGCGACGACGAGGGGTAGTCGTGCAGCGCGATGTGGGATGCGAAGGCGTACTGCGGCGGGGCGAAGGTGCGGGTCAGGACGAGACGTTCTCGAAAGAGAGAGGCTGGACAACGCACGGCGTCAGAGGGGAAGGCCTTGCCCTCGTACAGGATCTTGTAGCGCTGCGGAGTCGGGCGGTAGAATGAAGTAAAGAGCGTGTGCAAGTTGCCCGTCAATGAGCCCATGCAGGCCACCTCGGACGGCTTGGCGCCTGCGAGAGCGACCACGAGGTCAGGTCTCCTGCCGCGACGCAGCGACAACGAGCGAGACTGAGCTCACCGACAATCTCGGCGAGAATGGGTGTCACATGCTCGTCGACCTTTACCCATGGTCGGCCGTAGCCGTGGTCCGTGTGCCCGAGAACACCGCTGCCCGGCAGGAGGGTCGAGGTCAGCGCGAGAGAGAGAGAGAGGAGACGAGGTAGACGGAGGACGACGGGCCGTGGACTCACGACGCACTCCACACCGCCAGTTCCTCCTGCAACAACGCCGGCGTGTCCCTGGGCATCAGGCCGAGCGAGTTGCCCGCGAGGTAGACACACTCTGCCGCGTCCTCGTCCCTGTCGGCCTCTCCCCGCCTCTCCATCTCGGCGCGGTGTTCCTCCGGCCAGACGGTCCTGCGCTTGGGGAAGCTGAAGCGACTGCGGAGGTGCTGCAGCGGGTCGTTGGCGTCGAGGTAGAGGGCGAGTTTCGGGTCCGAGAGCGAGACGGCGCCCGAGGCGGCGAGCTGCCGCGCGAGGCGCGTCTTGAGCGGAGCTGCCTTGTCGCTGGACTGCATGATGGATGCTGGTCCCCCTGGGGTGCGTTTGCTTGAAAGCGTCGGGAGAGGTGGGGATTCGGGCAGAGCGACGTCGGCTCGGCGCTCGCCGGCTCTCGGCTCTCGCTCCTGTACCGCTCACTCTGTCCAGCGCTCCTTGGGATGGTCGAGGAAGATAGACTCACGCTCAGCTTCCTAGCTGAGGGCCGGCGTTTGGCCGTTCTGCCCGCTCCCCCGCTTTCTGCTCGAGCCCCTCCTCTCGTCTCCACATCTGATGCCGACCCAGCCCACATGCCCGCCGGACTTTGCCCGCGCTCAGCTCAGCTCTCTCCTCTCCGAGCTGGCAGCCTCTGCCTTGCCTGCCCGACTGCGTTCGCTGCCGCTGACAAGACGCCCTCCCCACCCTTTCTTCAACCCTCCCGGCCATCATGGACGGTGCCCGCACCGCCGCCCTCAAGGAGCGAGCGTCGCCGTTCCACCCTATCGCCGCCACCTCTGCGCCGCAGAAAGTCTCCCTCGACCTGGTCAAGGGTCCGTACGAGCACCAGCACTCCCTAGCCTCGACCGCCCACGCCCTCCTCTCAACCCTCGCCCTCCTGATTCGCCTCCCGTTCCACCTGCTCTACCACTTTGTGTTCTTCCGTTCCGTCTCTCCCCTCGTGCAAGAGCTCGGGCGCTCCCCCCTCGCCGAAGTAGCCGCCGTTCTGGTCCGCCACATCTTCCTCCACCTCGACCTCGCGACGGGCCGCTTCCTGTTCAGCTTCGGGCTGGGATTGCCGAGCAAATGGGTGACCACTATTGACACGGGTGCGGTCAAGGCAAACTGGATCGCCCCGCCGGACGGGTCGGACAGGAGGGACGACGCCCTCGTGCTGTATTGGGTTCACGGCGAGTCGGCCCGAATTCTCTTCCCAACCGGGACACGGCGCTGATGACCTGACACACAGGAGGCGCTTTCACGTATGTGCTCGCGCGTCGCGGCGGTACGCCGATGTTCACCTGAGCCCCCCCCTCTCCGTTTTCAGCCACGACACAGCCGCGACCTGCGAGCCAGCCTTCGTCCAGCTCGCCCAGATGCTCAACAAGCGAGGCGTCAAGTTCTCCATCTTCCACCTGCACTACCGTGCACTCTTCCCTTTGCCCCCCTGGCGCGCCGTAGCGGCGCGGCTGACCCGCTCCTTGGGCTCGCAGACCTCGCCCCGGAGCACATCTACCCCTCTCAGCAGATCGAGGTCCTTGCCGGGTACCACCACCTCGTCAACGAGCTCGGCGTGCCCGAGGAGCGCATCTGCGTCGGCGGCGATTCGGCGGGAGGGAACCTCGTCGCCGGGTTCTTGCTCCACCTGGCGAGGCCGAGCAGGCGCATCAAGGTGCCGAAAGAGTTGGGACCGACGCCACGCAGGCCTGGGGTACGCTTCTCGTCTGCAGGTGACCTCAGTCGCGAGCTGAACCTCACAGTGTTCGCGCCCTCTCGCAGTCCGCCCTTCTCGTCTCTCCCTTCGTCGACCTGGTCTCGTACAACGCGTCCCGTTCTCCGTCCTACACCGCAGACTACATCGACGACGGCGGTGTCTTCAACGGCTCTCTCCGCTACGTCGGCGCCGTGCGTCCCTACCCTGCCTCGCTCGACAAGTGGCGCCGCGCGCCGAGCTGGAATCCCCTGAGGTGGTTCGGCGCGGGCACGGCGGCGGACCCGCCCCCGGGTGCGTTCGTGTATTTGGGTAAGAGTGTCGAGGAAGCGGACGGAGGCGAGGGCGTGGAGCTGCTCGCCTCGCCGCATGTCAACCCGCACGCGAGCGTCGTCAAGGACCTCGGTTGGTACAAAGAGGCGATGCCCGGTGACGGCAAGACACTCGTGACCTGGGGTACGTCTGCTGTCACTGTTCGCTCTCCAGTTGCGAGCCGGGGCCACTTTTGAGGGAGCCCCCTGAGCCGGCCGGCAGCCCTGACTCGTCAGGTCCGTCTGCACAGGCGGCAAGGAGATCTTCTGCGACGACATTGAGCTCTTTGTCGATGCGCTCAAGAAGGTGCACGGCATCTCTCGCTGCGTCCGACCCCACCGTCATTGACTCGCTTGCGCTTCGTAGGCCGGCGTCGCTCCCTCCGAGCTGTTCAAGCCTCTCGCGGCGCACGACTGGCCCCTCTTTGACGCCGTGAGCTTCCGCCTCGCCTCTCCTCTCTCTCCCCGGTTCATCACGGCGGCATCTGACGAACAGCTTCGCGGCGACCGAAGATCGTCCCGACGAACTCGCGCGACAAGAAGGGAGGCGAGCAGTGCGAGTGGGACTACGGGCTGCGCAAGATTGCCGACTTTCTCGAGGCGCGTGCGGGGGAAGGTGCGCAGGCGTGAGGAACGCCAGTTGAGTGCAGCCGAGGGCAGACGACTCCGGTCGGAGGGCTTGTGCGTCGAAAGGAGGGGGCGCGGCTGGGTCGCGACGTCGCAAGAAGCAGACCTCGCCGCGTGTTCTCGCAAGGAAGAGTAGATTGACGAGCGTGCGATGCGACAGTTTGGACGCACGAGAGGACATGCATGGGCGAGCTGCCGATGTGCGAGCCGATTGAGAGCCGAAGGGGTCCGTCGCCGAGGGGGGTTGCGCGGTCTCTCTCATCCCACGCGAAGAGCACCCACCACTCTTCTAGTTAGCAGCAGCACCATCTCATCAGTGAGTAGCACCGGTGTCCGGTCTTCCCTCCTCGCTGACGCCCTCATCCCGCAGCCGCCTCCGAGTCGCATCGCCATCTGCCTCATCTCTCCACCTCACTCGACCATGAACACGGTACAGGACGTCGCGCAGTACGTTGCGCAACACACGGCTGTGCTCCCAGGTCTCCTGGGTTACAGCATGGCCGCCCGTCAGTCCCTCAAGGTGCGCCCCTCTCGTTCCTCCCCTCGCTCCCGCCGCTCGCAGGGGCTGACCTCGGCGTTTCCGGTCCCGCAGACTTTCGTCGCCACGCAGGCCGTCGGTGCTCCGCCCAAGGTCTCTGACGCTGACCTCGCCAAGATGACCTGGGCCCGCCGCGTGGGCTTGCTTGTTGGCATGCTCGCCGTCTTCTCGACCGAGATCTATCTCCTCTCGACCGGCGACGAGCACCTCCTCGACTGCTTCTTCCGCTACCTGTTCGCGTTCGTTTACCAGCTCGCGCTCATGGGCGTGCGCTCATGTCCTTCCTAGCTCCCGAGGCCAGGACGCTCCGAACTCACGCCGCCCCCTGCCTCCGCTTGCAGGCCCTCGTCGACCTCACGAAGTCGTTCAAGTGGGCCGCCTTTAGGTCGCCTGGCAACTGTGCGCCTTCCCTTTCTTGACAGTGACTTATGCCTTGCCTCCCCCGCCTCGCTGACCTGGCCTCCCTCCTCGCCAGTCCTCCACTTCCGCCCCGCGCCGGGCAGTGTCTCGTTCCCGCGCGTCTTCACCGCCGTCACCATCGCGACGGGCATCAACGTCGCGACGTACTTCGACGTTCACTACGGCTTCTCGGCGTTCCTCTCGGTCGCCCTCCTGTACCGCACCCTGTCCGCGTCGCCCGGCCGCACCTTCTCCCTCCGCGTTATGATGATTTGCCTCCTCGCCTGGCTCGCCCTCACCTTCCTCGCGTCGGCACTCGTCATTATGTACGTCGCCAACTACCTCATGGACGGCGCGGCCGGCAGCCCGATCCTCGAGGGCGTCACCGACGGGCCCGACGCGCCCCAGTCGTTCGCGTCGCCCGTCGTCCTGCGCTACATCAGCCTCATGACGCCCTTCATCTACTCGTTCGCCCCGGGCATGCTCATCGCGGGCTGCTTCCGGTTCGACTGGGCCAACCACGCGGCCGAGGCGCCCGAGGTCGCCCACGCCGTCACGCTCGAGACGTGCGAGCCGCGCAAGCGCCTCGCCAAGTACCTCTCGCACGGCGTCATCGTCCCTTCGCACATGTCGTCGGCCTTCCCCAAGCCTTACTACACGACGGCGCTCTGGTCGTGGCTCCTCGCCCAGGTCGCCGTCTTTGGATTGTGGATCGCGGCCCTCCCGCTCCCTAAGGAGGTCCTCGAGGCCGGCTCGTTCGACCTCATGGCCCTCACGCTCGCCATCCCCTTCATGGTCGTCGGCCTCGCCGTGACGGCGTCGATCCGCGGCGAGTTCCGCCGCCTGTGGACTCACCGCGAGGTCTGGAGCCGCGCCGAGTCGGACACGGGCGGCGCGATCGTCCTCGGCGAGGGCGACGTCGTCGACGCTGACGTCGAGGAGCAGGCCGCGCCGGAGTCGGCGGACGAGAAGCACGCGCTCCTCGATGCCGGTGAGCCCGTCGATGTCGTCGTCGTCGACGAGGCCGCCCCGGCGTACACCGTCGAGGCCGACCAGAAGTGAGGCTATGCACCAGCCCACGCTCTCACTCTTTGTTCCATCTTCTTTCTTCCATGTAGCTACTTTCTCTGCCGTCACTCTGTCGCGCCTTTGTCTCTAAACCACCCTCGCCTCGTCGTCACGCTTCTCAGTTCCCCCCTTGAGGCACCGTTGCAACCATTACCTGTCTTCCCTTGACACCCCTGCTTCTCTGCACTCTACCAGCGTCCTCGCGGTCAGCAAAGAAACGTGCAGGCCGGGGGAAGTGGCGAGGTCGAGACGAGGGGGTCCATTCGTCGACTTGCACGGCCGGTCGCTGGAGAGCGGTGAACGAGGCGGTTACAGCGAGCTAACTCTCGAGGCGCTACGAGTCGAATTGAGGGAGTTGGGGATCGAGGCCAAAAAGTGTGTGCGCGCGCGCCCCCGCCGGGAGGTTTTGCCATGAGATGGCATGTTCCGTGGCCGAAACAACCGAGTGGCCTGATGGTCTAGAGGCATGATTCTCTCTTAGGGTCTGCGCACTCAGCGCCTGATCGTTTGGGAGAGGTCCCGGGTTCAATCCCCGGTTAGGCCCACTTCGTTCTTTTGCCGCCGTGCTGCTTTTGTGTGGCTCGCTTCTCTTCTCTTTTGCCGGCAGGCGGCGGAGGCGGGAGAAGTGAGCACGACAGAAGCAGCTCGTCCCGTCCCACCCCCTTGTCTCCTGAGTGCAGGGGAAAAGCGGAGCGTGACCAGTGGCTAGCCGTGTCACTTGCATTGCAGCCGGCAGCACGTGTCTCGACTCGAGTCAGACCTGGCGAAGAACAGAGGCGCGCGCGAAGGGGGGCGAGAGGCGATTAGAGCGGCCAGAGGAGGCGAGCAGGTCTGTGCGCGGTGGCGGGCGGATTCACGAGGCGCGTGCGGCGTCCGCGCTTGCCCCTGGTCTCGACACCTCATGCAGAGTAACAGTCTGGCAGGGCGAGAGCGTGCACGAGGGCAGGCTCGTCGACTCTGCCCCTAGACTTCGAGAAAGAAGGCGCGAGAGATCGCAGCTGGCGAGGGCAGTCGAGTCGCCAAGACTCCCGCCGAGGCTACTAGCCCGCCTCTCTCCCGCGTTCCCCTCACCCGTTTATCACTCGACGTAGCTGAAGTTGACACGCAGTGAAGCCGAGTCGGTCAAACAGGAGGACAGCGAGCCCGATGAGTGTGCGACTTCCCTCCCCGCCTCCCGAAAGTCCGCACCGCGGCCCCCACCGACGTACGTGCCCATGCCACCTTGATTCTTTTGCAGGGGTCGTCGACGCCATCCTCAAGCACAGGCGCAAGGTGCGCTCGCGTGCTTGGCCTGTCGCTGAGCCGCTCTGTGCGCCGCAGCGCCGCGCACGAGAGCGAAGCAGGCGGGTGCTTTCCAGCGCGCGCGCACGCTGACCCACCCACACACCCTCATCCTTTCATCAGGATGGCGTGGTCAAGTATCTGGTGAGCTGGGAGGCGTGCGAGGAGAATACATGAGAGCCCGAGTCGAACGTCGGGTGCGCATCCTGTCCCTCTCGCCCCCTCCTCCTCGAGCTCCATCGAGCTGACCCTGTGCGGCTGGCAACTGTTTCAGCGAAGGCCAGGCTGTCGAGGAGTACTGCGCCGAGAGCGAGACGCCGCTCGAGCTCTTCAAGCCGGGCAGCAAGGCGCACCGCGAGGCGGCCAAGGCCCTCAAGGCTGCCGCCAAGCCCACGCCGCCCGAGAAGCGCTCGTCGTCCCCCTCTCCGATCGAGACCAAGCTGCCCAAGAAGCGCTCGCGTCTCAGCGAGATCGAGGACGAGGAACAGGGTGCAGAGGCAGGGGAGCAGCCAGAGGCGGGCTTGGTCGGGAAGGGCGGGGTCAAGGCGTCGCGTCAGCAGAACCACGGTCTCGAGGTCGACGGCAGCTCCATGATGTCTAGGCAAGGACTTGGGCGAGGGACGAGGCAAAGGAGTGACGAGGGAACGAAGCGAGTCG